>SZWC01002531.1:148557-198032 GCA_023375785.1 Penium margaritaceum | reverse complement strand
GGCATGTCACCCATATTGACCTCGTGTGCACTGTCCCTCCCCCCCTTCAGGACCTCGCTAGGACATCGCTTGCTTTGACCTTTGCATGCTTCCTTACATTTGACTGTGGGCACATGCATGCCCCTCTTCATGGTTGTCGTGCGTGTATGTCCCCTCTAACTCTCACTGTCATGTGTGGCTCTGTGCCACCGTCCATTCCCCGTGGAGGGGTAGCGACGATAAACATAATAATCTATCTATCTATCTATCTTTCGAGTGATGAACCAGCTGGAACCACCTTGCGCTGATCTTTACAAAGACTCTTGGATGAGTGTTGAGAAAAGGGAGCATTGTGAAGTCGCAGTCCAATAGTGAAATCAATCACACAGTTCACATTTAACCATATGAACAAATGGATCCCTAAGTGTATTACGTTCACCTGCTCTTTGCCTTGGCCCAGGAACGAGAGTAGTTCAAAAGCAAACCTTTCGCGTTCAACTTCACCAACATGTGCCGTTCGACGGTGGATCCAGAGCCACCAGGTTTACGAAACACCGACGGGAAACACTTACTGGAAGCTCTCTTGTGAGTGCCAGGGCAAGGGGCACGGCCAGCAAAGCATGGCCTGCGAGAGCTGCCACGCCGTCCCGCACGCCCTTTGTGGCCCCTCTTCTCCCTAGCCTCCTGCGACCCTTGGTGCCAAGCCTCGCACGCTGTGACCCTCCCCCCGCCGGACGTGTCCGAAGCCTGAGAAACTTGATGATGGTGAAAACGGCTCAGATCATATTCCCTTTTTGCGCTGCCGACATACATACGCGATTCCTATTTGCCCCAATTCGCACTTGACCACCTTCCCATTACGCCCATTCTGAGTATCATCACTAGATCGTCCGAGCCTGAAAATTATAAAACATTTGCCCTCATCATATTCTCCAAAATTATTAAGAGGATTCCCAATACGGATGAAACATTATCAACATCTTGCCCCCACTTTGAAATGTGATGGAAAAGAAACGATATTTTTTTCAATGCAAGGTCAAACTTTTAGATCGAATATCCCTTAGACCATACCAGAAAATATATCCATCATTTCTTTATCCCAAAACTTCTAATGAAATAAGTTTTGGTGTCACCGCCAGCTCACACGTTACGTGTTGTCCATTTCATGTTGTTCTTATCTGTAGCTAGCATCCATTCTCCATCAATAAAAAATTAGAATGCGTAGGTTAACAAATTTTCATAGTTTTGTTTTAGTAACGAAACTAGTCAAGTCGTCGCGTTTGTGGTGGCACTGTGTCCAACAATTCACCTGGGATGTTCTTCAATTGTGGCAACGTCTCTATTTTCATGAAACAGGACCGCATGGACTAAGAATTAGACTCATCCACATCTGCAGCAACCATGGATGCGGTTTTCTAAAATGATGCACAGACGTATCGAGGATATGCATGGTAAAGCAGTCTATCATCACCCCCTCCCCCAAAGGGTTGTGGTTCTAGACGTTTGGTGCCACCCATGCCCTTGCTGGCAGGGGTCCCTTAAATTGACCATTTTTTCCTGCATATTGCATCGTCTTCAGTTGGGCAGCGCGACTGGTTCCGGGGCCCGCCCATGTCGTGCCATGGCTCTTGCCATCATTCTTGTATTGGGTGAGTTTCATTGTGGCAATACAATCTATGAAGTAACTATGACACCCCGTGCAGGAATGGGGCCATGGCCTGCCTGCGACGTGCCATGGCGCTAGCCATGATTCTTACATGAGGGTATTGTAGTTTCTTCATACATTGTGTCGCTTGTTCTGGCCGCATGGCAGCCTCAATGTCACTCACTTCATAATGGTTCCCGCCACAAACCAAGTACATCACACAAAGCGCACGCATTTAGCTTTTGCGAGCACCTCATAATCTCAATCTGTTTACGGCCGGCCCCACCCTTGACTACGTGGACTCCACCCATGTTCGTTCATGGGCAGAATGGGATGAAGGCATGCAAGAGCATGACGTTTGGAATGTGCATAAAGGTGCTGCAATGTTGGTATCCATAACGCCCCTAAACTGGGTCCTGACACGGCTATTCGTGTGCATCATGATCATTGTTACCCACCGAATGGATAGAATTGTCCTTAGCGTCATGATCAAACACCATGGCGACTTTAGTGTCTACTAGGTGTACGCCCTTGTACTGTTTCCCACAAGCATAGCCCCAACAAACGTGTCCGGGAGTCGCCAACATAGTCAACCATGCCTCAAAAGTAAGCATGAGGTGAAGAAAATATGTTTTTCACCGGGCACAAGGCACTATGGCCAAGGCCAACCTGACTCTGGCAAATCGGCTTATCGGCCGGGGACTGGTCGTACCCCCCCCCCCTCCCCACAGGGTAAGCAACAGTAAATGGGGTCGACCCCCTAACGTTCGGGTTGGCTCCATGGTGGAGTACCCATTCTACTACCACTTCCCTTCCCCGTGGGTAAAGCCAGCATGAGGTGGCGTGATACTACCACTATCATCTTGTGTGGACTTCATTCATGGCGTTCCAATTTTTTATTGCGTGCACGATCATTTGACGAGGACGATGACAGACCAGAAAGGCCCCAGCTCCCACTGCAGATGGAGTTCAAGGTTATGGACGATTGCAAGTGCACAATTAAAGACCGTTGTGGAGCAGCGTTCTCCACTCAGGTAGGCACGGGAAGAGCCTGGCTTTATCGTGGGTTGCTTTTGCCAAAAAAAAAACAAGGGTTTTCATTGGGTAATCCATGTGCAAATGAACATCAAGACTCAAAATTGTGTTGCCTCTTCACTCATGGAGGGCCACAAGTGCATCCTCGCCCAAGCCAAGTGCAATCTCATGTCTACTACAAAGTAGGTACTACATTGCGCCAAGGACACTGTTGCAAGAGACCAGCCAACAGATACTTAGGTCCTCCGCATCGTTGTGGAAGCCAACACACACAAGAAGATCAATAACCAGCTTATCTATAAAGCGAGTAACAAGATTTAATGAGGATGTGATGGGTGAGAAGGCAACGTTGTAGGCCCTCTTCCCGGCCTACTATGCAGGTGAGGGCCTCTTTTGGAACTGTTGTTGAGAAATCCACTTGTAAAACATACACAATGAATGTGATATAAGTCCCTTCAATGATGCACACCTGCAGCTTGGATCTCAGCACCATCGTCATGGTTGAGCACAAAAAGTGCAAGAAGCACAAGAAGTTTCACCTGTGTCTTGTGGTGCCTTGAGCTTGACAAAAACTGTAGCCCCATGCATGGCCCATCGTCACTCTAGACAACACATTCTTTAAGAATGGTGAAAAGTAGGTGTTGCTCATCTTCTAGTTTTTTTCCACAAACAACAACAGTGTGATAGTGACATAGCCAATCGTCAGCCATGAAGATAAAGATTATTGCAGCTGGCGAACACTTTCTTCATGTCGCGCGAAGGAAGGACCATGATCCCCATTACAGAGACATAGGTCTCCTTGCCGGCATGGAGAAGTTGTTCCACGTCAGCCAAGTGACGTAAATTCTAGAATATGGAGAGCAATTGTGACCTAAAGAAGAACGACATCATAGATTTTTTGGCAGCTTGTGACCGCAAACAATCAGGACAAGTACAACAATTTGAGCTTGGGCATCATACAGGCCAACAAGGTCGTATAACACTATGGTCCTCTGGCGTGGTGCAGATAGCGGAATCTGACGATGTACCTAGTCCTGGTTTCATGGGCTACATCCCTGTGCAGGGTACATGACCAGCAACGTAGTAGATGTGGAGGCTCGCAAGCTAATCTCCTTCTATTGCTTTTGCCAGATTATACATGTCATTCAAACTACGTTTACCACTCCCTGGAGGCTGATCCATGAAGCGATGATGGCCAACATTCAGGTGAAGAAGTGGGAAACCACACCAGGTAAGGCTTATCACCACAATTGCCTGTCAGCCCACAACTACGATGTTGTCCACACGGGCAACCTCATGACAATGATCATAAGGAGCAGGGGTGAGCCATGCCAAGTCGACTGCCGCATGTGCAAGTGCTGCCATGGTCGGTGCCAAGAGTTAAGCATCTGGTATGTCCATGCCTGTGCGGTGCGTCTTCAGAACTGTATCATCTCGGATGCCTACGTGAACATGGCATACAGGTTTGTAGCATGGATGGGCTACTACAACAACCTCATGCCGGGCGTCAACGTGAAGGCATTGAAGCCAACGCCTCCTAAACCTGAACGTGAGCGTGACCCACCTGGACCAAGGTGGTTGGAACCTAGCGTCCATGCGGTAGGGGTACTCCAAGGCAAGAGGAAGAGGTGTGATAACCTCATATGGTTTGACCATATTTATAGGTAGTGCCGACAAAAGGAGCACCCAAAGAGATGTTGCACCAATCCACTTGTGCCAATCCCAACACAGTTAGCTCCTACACGTGCTAGAGAGATACACATACAACAAATCGCTATGGCCTCAGTCTAAGCCAACGGAGCCGCAACAATCATGGATGGCGGTGAGGTGGATGGCACATGAGTTGGGGTTTTAGCAACTACAGTTGGAAAAGCAAACACAACTGCAAGAACACAAGTCCTAATAGCAACTATTGTGGGTGGAGCTAGTACTGGTGAAAGCTACCTCGAGGATGGGGAGTTGGCTCAAGACTAGGCAATCAGATAAGAGACACAAGAAGAGGAGGTCGAGGAAGAGGATTGCGGAGAGGAGTGTGCGAAGGAGGAGGAGAACACAGAGGCCTGACTGGTGGTAAGAGCTTCATTTGTGAGTGACGAGAGAAGTGAATCAACTTATTCCTACACTTTTGATAAAGATTATGGCCGAGATGAGGAAACAAGGTGAGCACGGTTTGAAGCGGAGGAAGTGGAATTCAAGTGGTAACATGTCCTAGTCCAAAACTTGTGTCCAACATGGGGTTGCTGAAACTTGACATACCAGACAACGATGCACTCTGAAGGAAAAAAAAAATCCATCTCATACATTGCATGGTCTATACTCATGCCATTTTTAATTTCTCATTGCCATTGTATATGAATGTACAATGTTATACTAGTTGTTCTAATGAATCCATCTGATATGTTGCATTGACTGCAAAAATGTTATTTTCTTTTTTTTGTCATTATCTGTGTTTGCATCATGACAACACAAGCCTCTACATCATTCCATACTAGCTCGTCTATAAAAAAAATCTAGTGTTTCAGGTTTTTGTGTTTCTTTCAGGTTCACAAGACGTACCTACTCTTGCCTGTGAACCTTTCCACCAATAAATGCAATGCAAGGAGGAGACTTTGTGTTTTAATTCAGGAATGGTAAAGATTTCATTGCCTTAGAGTGAATAATGCAACAGAGGGTCAAATAACGTGGCAAGCCAATGAGAGCAAGCATGATATGGTTAGAGAAGAGGAGGCCAAGGATATGATGAAAAAGAGTGTGAAGATGTGTGCTCGTGCACAACGTGTGATGTCATCCATTGAGTGCACAGTTTACCAGTGCTTTTGCAATAGTGGATTGCTAGTTTTGAACTATCTCCTCTACATTGACATAAAGTACTATAGTTGTACTCCAATAATTCAACTCTACTTTCATGTTTAACATGGCATTGTTGAGTTGTATTCTCCATTTCAACAAAGTACGGAATGCCATGCATGGTGCTACTAGTTGTATTGGACACTGCAAATGAATAGAATATGTAATGGCATTTTGTAATGAGTTTTATCATGCCTTTGTTGTAATACGACTTGCATTCAAACAAAATGGTCCAATGTTTCCTTAGTATACCAAGGAAAATGGAGCACTATTCATAGTCTGGCATAGAATTATACAGAGTGAGTCATGTCACAGAGGGAGAAATAGGGGAATTGTACTAGGGTTGACATCTGCGTAGAGTAAGAAAGGTGGCTTTATAACCATAAGTTTCAGATATTCATGTCACATTTCCCCAAGAAACGAGGGTAATGTAGAGGTAAATGCACAAAACCAAGGGTCCAGATATCATGTACATGAAAGCTTAATGGAGATAACATGCCAAAATGATGTCTCAAGTATTGTGGTAGAGAGGAAAGCCTAGAGATCATGCATACTTCCAAGTGAAAAGGAGGAAAAGATCGAGATTCATTCACCGATTCATAAGTGAAGTAATGTTGAAAAAGATTGCAGTTTGGAGATTACCTGGTGTCGTGTACCTGGGAAAATGAGGACATCCTAGACATAAAAACACTTAACTTCATGTCAGATGCCGAGAGCGCAGTGCTCTACAAACTCGGTGGCTTGGACCAGTTCCATTGAGGCAATGGCTCCAAACCTGGGCTTGCCCAAGTTCTAAGCCATGTGTTAAGGGGCCGTTGGAGAAGAGGGCCATGAAGGGTCTACAACGTATTCACATTCCTTCTTTGGGACGACCCATGCCTAGTGCGCCACTTACGGATCTGTGTAGAGAGTGGCACCCCATCCACAATGCGCAAGGCCGCTCATCCATCTATTAATGGATGTTTGTTGGAATGTTATTGGGAAATTTTCTATATCCACCCCTCCTTTGGCATAATTCATGAAAACCGTCCATAGTACAAAAGCATTGTACATTCACGTCCAAAGTATAAAAAATTAATCAGCCGCATCCATACTACAAAGCTATGATCACATACCTCCCTTAGTTCCCCTGTACACACATTACTAATCTATATCCTACTCACATGTGAGGTTGCATTGCTAGAGGTTGGCTCCCGGAGGACTAGCAAGGCAGCAATCTGGCTCCCCATGGTCGTCTCTATACCTTTCTTAATGTGACTCGTCAGTCAAGAGCTTGGCAGATCTATGACCCTCCTCGGCACCGCATCATTGAGCTGTGTGACTTACTGTTCTTTCGGGAGCCTATTCCATGCAATCTCCCTTCTTTCCATTCCGGGACCCTTTTTTGCCTGTTGCCACCATTGTGTGGGGAAGATTCTGCTCCGTTGCACGAGGTTGTTCCTGAGAAAATGCGTGGAAGCTTCCTAGCAACACAGCCGCTGACTAGTCGTCAGTGCCTGGTCAGACGGTGAGGACAATCACAAGTCGTACACACAACGGCAAGGGTTTGGCTAGGAGACACAAGACAAAGTGTCAGAATGCTTCAATAGCATATGCAGAGAGAAATAACAAATGACAGGTCCAAGGCATAAATACCTGCTTCGGCGCACGGCGGGTGTCGCACGCGGCAGTCCAAGAGCTGTCCTAAAACCGGCCCAAAACCACTGTTTTGGCCGTAACTCTGCGCACACATGTCAGAATGCTACGCCGTCTGAACCTAGACGTGGAGAATCAAAAGACGGATGCTACGACTGGTCACATGCATGCATCCATCATCAGATGGTTGACATACAATGCAAAAACATGCAATTAGGACTCATGGCCAGTCCGCCGAAAGACGCCTGCAAGCTGTAGAAAAAATAGCAGAGAGTCCCGGCAGCATCTGGGGCTCTGGAACGGTAGTCGGCCAGCTCCAAGCCGGTATTCCGCCGCCAGTCGTCGCACTGGTGTCACCAGGGCCCGCCTTAGGGATCTGCACGAGTATGGACACGGCCGAGTGGTCACAGTAAACCGTACACGAACGTCACAAATCACGACACTCCCCCATGACCCGATGGTACGCATGTCCATACACGTGCAGCACTGGTACAAACATAATAGTGAGTGACTCAAACAAATGAGGCACGGAAGCATATCCCACACTAAACCACCCTCAGGCATGGGGCGAAGCCCAAGAGAACAAATGGCCACTAGGAGCGTTCCGTGAGCTAGTGCCTCCTTCAAGAAATCAGCATGCTGCATGTCAGTGCTAACCCACATGACGGAGATCACGCGTCGCTCCACCAGATCACGAACAACGTGATGCTCAACCGCAATGTGCTTTGTGCGAGCATGAAAGATACCAGAGTTCTCTGCAATGGCGAGAGCACTCTGGTTGTCGCAACGCAGCACAATGGCGGGTACTGACTGCCCAAGCTCAAGAAACAAGCGCTGCAGCCATACTGCCTCAGCAGCCCCTGCGCCCAAAGCAACGTACTATGCCTCCGACAAACTACATGCGATGCAACCCTGCTTCCCGCTTCGCCAAGACAGAGCGGTACCACCGAGCAGAAACACGTAGCCAGTAGGACTGCGCCCGTCTGGGCTCCAAGCCCAGTCAGTGTCAGTGTAGTCGTTAAGGACCACCGAACACTGTCGACAAAAACAGAGTCCGAGGTATGGCGTGGAGACCACGTACCACACCACTCGCACAGCCGCATGAAGGGCTCTCGCACGTGGAGCCTGCAAAAACTGAGCGAGGAGGTTGACGGCAAACGCGATGTCAGGTAGCGTGGTAGTGGCCAGGTACATCAGAGATCCGATGAGACGGAGGTACAAGGTCACATCCACTGTCTCCCCCAGCTGTGTAGGATCATCCACCTTGAAGGCATCCTGCCCATTGGGTGTGAGAGGTGTGGAAGCGGAGGGTAGTGCACCGAGGAGATCGCTAAAGCGCTTCCCCACAACTCGTGCATATCGGGCCTGATGTAACAACAGTTTCCGATGTCTGCGATCTCGCACGATTTCCACACTGAGAAACGCCGATGCAGGACCGAGGTCCTTCATCCTGTAGGCAGTTTGTAGGACAGCCTTGGCCTCCTTCATGGCTTCCAAGGACGGAGACGCGATCAGAAGGTCATCGACATAGACCAAGATGGCAGTGAACCGCTCTGGTGTCGGTAGGATGAACAGAGAGGGGTCTGCCTCACTTTGTACGTATCCTGCACGAGTCAAAGTGCCAGTGATCTCCCGGTTCCAACACCGCGGAGACTGCTTGAGGCCGTAAAAGGACTTGCGCAAGCGCCAGACCTTATCACCGTCCTCAAAGCCCGGTGGCTGAGCCACGTAAATCTCCTCATCCAGAGAGCCATGCAGGAACGCATTGTTCACATCCATCTGGTGCAGTTCCCAATCATGCTGAGCCACTACACCGAACAGAACTCAAGCTGAGGTCATGCGGCCATCAGGGACAAAAGTGTCAGTGTAATCGACTCCCTCAATCTGAGAGTACCCATTGACGACCAAGCGGGCCTTATAGCATTCCAGTGAGCCATCCGGCTTCACCTTCTTGCGAAAGACCCACTTGACCTGAATAGCCTTTCTCCCAGGAGGAAGGTCGACAAGCTCGTAGACTCTGTGCTCTCGGATAGCGCGAAGCTCATCCTCGCAGGCAGCACGCCAAGCGTCAGCATCCTGTGATGAGAGAGCCTCCCTCAGTGTGCCCGGGTCGGGCGCCATAGAGGGAGAACTCTGCGTGGCAAGTACACCTCAGTGCCGGGCCTGACGACCACGAGATCAGCTACTGCATCACAGGCGATATGGAACTCGCGAGTGCCCTACGGGGTACGTTGGATGTACCTCTGTGAGCTCAGTGCAGACACTTAGGCCTAGGGCCTTTATGCCGGGGTCACCACTCGCGACGCTGTGAGAGGAGCGCCTGGGTCCGGGGCCCGACGCTCGTTGCGCTCCGGAATCCAGTGGTCGAAGACGGCCACCGGGCTCACGGGAGTAGCCTGAGGTCAAAGGTCGCACCTCAGGCTCAGGGATAGATGCGACCACAGCCGGTGAGGGCTGAGACGAGGCAGCGGGAGACGCCGTGCGAGGAGATGCATGTGTGGGGAACACGGGGCTGGATGTGACAGTTGGAGCAGGCAGAACTGGACCTGACACTAAGGCAGGAGTACCAGCCGACGTAGGAACAGGAGTGGACAAGGCTGGATCAGATAAAGGAATAGGGGTGCTAGCAGACGCAGGTGCTTGTGCAGAAGGAGACGTGGGGACATAGGTATCCGTGGGGTGTGAAAACGGCTGGACAGGCGAGATCTCTGCACCAACACTCTCTCTCTCTGGACCAACGGCAATGATCGCCGGATCATCAAGGGCCGGAGACCAAGAGGGGGCTCGAGTGGAGACCTCCGCCTAATGAGGGATGCTCGCTGGCGTGGAAGTCTCCCCCATCCTCACAAGAAGGAACATGGATGGCAGAGAGTGTTGTGATCAAAGTCAAGTCACGGTAGGTGAGCGACTCGAAAAATAGCGCGTCGCGGGACTCAATGACGCGACGACAAGTAGGGTCTTAGAAGCGCCAGGCCTTCGACCGCAGGAAAATGCCAATGAAGACACACAAGCGGCCCTGAGGTGAGACCTTGGACCCCTGCTGGTCCTCGGTGTACCACACGGAGGCCAGGGAGCCCCAGACGCGAGCGAGATGAAGGTCAGCACGGTGTCCAAACTAGAGCTTGTACGGTGTGATATGGTCTGGAAGCGGACCGTGCGGGAGGCGCTTCTAGACCCAAGTCATGTAGGCAAAACCCTCAAAGACAAAAGTCTCCGGGAGACCGCACTCAAACCGCATGGCGCGAACCGCATCCTCCATGGTGCGGTTCCATCGCTCAGATACACTGTTCTACTGGGCGGTAGCAGGAACGGAGACCTGGTGAAAAATCCAGTGCTCAGCAAAGGAGTCCATCTCGCCAAGGAACTCCCCGCCCCGATCCGAGCGGAAGGTATGTAGCATGTGGCGGGATTGACGCTAAGTCATCACCAACTAGAGTCAAACCGCAAGGGCGCATCGCTCTTCTGACGCAGGCTGTAGACCCAACGCATCCGGGTGAAGTCGTCAGTCAGAGTCAGAACATACCGACCCCTCTCGGACAGGGACTCAATCGGGAGAGGGCCGAGAAGTTCTGAGTGAACCACCTTGAGAGGCCGAAGCGCTCGGGAACGAGAGTCAGGGTAGGTGCACCGGTGCATCTTCCCCTGAGCGCAAAAAAGACAGTCAGTCTTGGGTGGCTTCTCGAAAGAAGCCACGTCAAGCCCGAGAGCGGGCTGTGTTCGAATGAGCTTCGACACAGTGTCGGAGCCCACGTGACACAGACGGCGATGAAGCAGCCTCTAGTGTTTTGGAGATAGAACACCAGTGACAAAGACACGACCGGAGGAAGAGGAAGTACAAGGGGATGAGGGCCGAGCGATGCGATACAGAT
This sequence comes from Penium margaritaceum, assembly GCA_023375785.1. NCBI lineage: Eukaryota > Viridiplantae > Streptophyta > Zygnematophyceae > Desmidiales > Peniaceae > Penium > Penium margaritaceum. The sequence goes on along the minus strand of SZWC01002531.1, from coordinate 187,022 downwards.
TATCTATGACTGAAGCACGCGGGACGACACTGCGGGTGTCAGTAGCAGTCACAGTTACTGAGTCGGCGGTATGCTCCACAGAGAGACCCATCAAGGTGCAGGCATGCACAAAAAGCAAGTTGAGCTCAAGATCAGGCACAAACAAAACATCGGAAAGGTACAAGGGGCCAGACGGACCATCGAAGCATACAACCCCAACACCATGGACTGGCAAGGATTGACCAGACCCTGTACGAACGGAACGGACAGACGTGACAGGACCTAGAACAACAAAGTCACTACGATGGCACGTCATGTGATGGGTGGCACCAGAATCGATGATCTAAGTACCACCGGAGTCACGGCTGGTGGACGTCACTGTACAACGAGCAATGGAACATTCGGCATCAGAGGGACGCTGAGCTGTCGGTGGGTAGGAACGACGCACAACACAAAGATGAGACTTATGAATCCACTCGGTGCAGTCAGGCCCATCATCATCACATGCAGACTGTGCCCCCCCACACGTGTTGTCACGAGGCACAAGATTGGACGAACAAGCAGTCTGTGAACCACCCGACGATGACAACACACTCGCACCTCCCTGAAAGCGGAGCGCCAGAAGGTGGCAAAGCTTGGCGATGGTGCAGTCGCGCAGGTCCGGATCACTACTGCTCGCCGGTGAGGAGGCAAGAACAGCTGCAGTCGTGGCCGCCGCGCGTCCGGAGGAGGATGCGGATGACGTGCCAGACGTGGAATGGAGAGCATGAGCAGCATGGAGCCCACGAGTGATCCGCGTCCAGTCAAGCGGCTGCTGGCACTCGGTGTAGCGATGGGCGCCTCCACAGTTGTAGCAGTGCACAGAACGACCACTACTACCACTGGATGACGACTGCTGCTGACCTGATCCATGCTTCCTATTCTTCTTCTTCCCCTGGGCGGCTGCTGTAATGCTCTGTGTCTGCGTGGGTGTAGATGGGATAAAAAAGGAAGAGGAAGATAAGGAAGTGATGGAGGCGGAAGAGGGAGACTGCAGGAGGGAAGATGGAGGTGAGGCGATGGCTGCTGCAGCGAGGAAAGTCTCCTGATGGGCTACGACTTCCTTGCGGGCTGAGGTCACCTGAAGGAAGAGCTGATGCGCCCAAGGAAGCACCTTCAGAGTGGCTGAGAAGGGCTCAAGAACAGCATCGCTGTACCGTGTGAAGATGTCGGTGTACTCAAGGCAAACTCCGAGCATAATCGCACAAAGCACCCACAACTGTGTGCCTCTTGAGGTCCCCAAGCGCGTGTAGATGCGCATGGCGCGTCACCAGTAATCCGCTGCAGGCTGCGCAGGCCCCTGACGGAGCGAATGGAAAGCACGAATGTGTGATGCACGAGTGGTGTACGTCTCTGCGGCCAGCAGGGATAAGGCAAGATCCCAACCTCCACGGGGATCAGCGCCGGTGCCTGTGCTGGCCTCGCCAAGGAAAGGGCGGAAGTCGACAACGGTCTCGCGTGGCATTGCGTAGAGGAGTCCGCACATGGCCCGGGCTGCTGTCAATACCTGTGCTGGCTCTGTAGGCTGGTACGGGCTGTGGTAGTAAGGCCACACTCCCTCAGAAGTAGTCCACACCTGAAACAGGATCTCCCAGCAGTTGAAGCCATCCTCACTGATGTACCGTGGAGGTGGTGCCTCAAAATCCTTGGGCTGCCGCTCCATGGGGAGAGCAACCACAGGCTGAGTAGGACGAGAGACGGGAAATACTCATGGAAGAGGATGGTCACCGGGGTAGTCAGGTGACGATCGTATCGGGGACAACGGAGGAGATCGGGTGCCCGTCTGCAGCTGACGGAGGCGCTCCTCAAGAAATCGAATCTCCTGATTCGGGGAATCATCCGTAATGCCTGGCATGAGTAGCTTATCATCAAGGAGGTCAGCACGTGGTGGGACAGGTCAAGCGCCTGTCACGGGTGCCTGAGCCGACTGTTGGGTAGAGACCGCAACGCCGGCAGCTCCCTCAGAAGCCCGCTGAGGAGTCGTGGAATGAGCACGTAGAAGCTCAGTTAGCGTGCGGATAGCGTCAGTCTGCTCTCTCTGGAGGCGACGCATCTCAACCTGCTGGCTTCGCAGGTCCTCAATGGCCTGCGAGCGTGGACTCAGTACACCAGACGAAGAGGAGGAGGGGTCGCCTGGTCCCTTCTCCTTGTTGTCGGATAGGCTCACGTCGCCGCTCAGTATGGGGCGACAGGTCAAGTTTGTCGGATTTCAAAACCGTCAGCGTTTCTTGAAGAGTTGAGAAGTTGGCAACTTTTGACTGTCCGGCCAAAAATTTGGCTAAGTATGGTGCTGACGTCAGCAGGTGGTTGCTGATGTCAGCACGACCTGATGACGTCAGCAAACAAAATTGCTGACGTCAGTTTGCCTCCCCTCTCCTTTTTTTTCTTTCTTTCTCGTGACTCTTCGCGAGCGTGCAGCCGCTCTGCGGCGGCTGTGCGGAAGTTGCGCGGAAGCTGCACAACAGCTTCCGCTCAGCTATTGTTGCAGCTGTGCTGTCAGCTACAGCAGCAGCAGTATAGCTGCGTATGCAGCGGTGGCAGCAGCGGCTGCACTGCTGCTGCTGCTACTACTGTTGCTGTTGCTGCTGCTGCTGCGCGTAGCGGCTGTTGCTCGCTGCCGCCGCCGCGCGCTACTGCTGCTGCCACTACTGCGCTGCTGCTTGTGCTGCTGCCGTTGCTGCCATGCTATTGCCGCCGCGGCTGCCGCTACTGCTGCTGCGCTGCTGTTGCCACCGCTGCTGTTGCGCTGCTACTGCCGCCGCTGCTACTACGCTGTTGCTCCGCCGCTCTTGCTGCGCTGCTGCTGCCGCCGCTGCTGCTATTGCCAATGCAGCTGTGGGTGGCGGCTGCGCTCACTACAGCCGCCACGCACCGCTGTTGCTGCTGCTACACTGCTGCTGCTACTACTGGCACGGTGGCAACAACGCTGTTGTGATCTCACGTGGTGGGTGAGGGTTGTGCCGACGGCAACCCGCTGTCTCTGATAGGCCCCAAGGATTCTGCTGTAGCGGTGACTCTCACTGCTGCTGCTCTACTGCGTCTCTGCTGCGCAGCTTAGTGAGAACTGTCTCATTGCTCTGATACCATGAGAAAATGTGTGGAAGCTTCTTAGCAACACAGCCGCTGACTAGGCGTCAGTGCCTGGTCAGACGGTGACGACAATCACAAGTCGTACACACAACGGCAAGGGTTTGGCTAGGAGACACAAGACAAAGTGTCAAAATGCTTCAATAGCATATGCAGAGAGAAATAACAAATGACAGGTCCAAGGCATAAATATCTGCCGCGGCGCACGGCGGGTGTCGCACGCGGCAGTCCAAGAGCTGTCCTAAAACCGGCCCAAAACCACTGTTTTGGCCGCAACTCTAAGCACACATTTCAGAATGCTACGTTGTCTGAACCTAAACGTGCAGAATCAAAACACGGACGCTACGACTGGTCACATTCATGCATCCATCATCAGATGGTGGACATACAATGCAAAAACATGCAAATAGGGCTCATGGCCAGTCCGCAGAAAGACGCCTGCAAGCTGTAGAAAAAACAGCAGAGAGTCCCGGCAACATCTGGGGCTCTGGAACGGTAGTCGGCCAGCTCCAAGCCGGTAGTCTGCCGCCAGTCGTCGCACCGGTGTCACCAGGGCCCGCCTCAAGGATCTGCACGAGTATGGACACGGCCGAGTGGTCACAGTAAACTGTACATGAACGTCACAAATCATGACAGTTCCCTCTTCATCAGTTTCCTTAGGTCCTAGTTCCTTCCTGTTGCCTACACCTCCACATACCGTGCTACCGCCTAAATTTGGATTCAAACCAATTATTTTTATTTTGGGTCCGGACCATAAAATAGATATGTCTCTCTCCCCAGTAAGCAGATATAATTCTAAAAATGGTCTCTGGAAGTTTTAGGTTAGAGAAAAGAGAGAACGTTCGGTTCTTGGCCATTTCTAGTTGACGGCATATCCACACATCCTCCCACTGGCGTTGTGCGCGGTCCACAAAATGCTGGCACATTGAGGGATTGTGTAGCACGCTCGAACAGTCACTTGACTCTATGCAAGCTGGGGTTAGAACAGTAGATTTTGAATTCATGAGGTCCATTCCTACTTGACCCCCTTGGTCAATGGCCCAGAATTCAACCCTGGGTCCTTGAAATAAAGACATGAAAAATTCCTTCCCAAATGCCCTTTCAATTTTTAGTGACGATACGGTTTATTAAAACATGCCGCACGAAAGTCCCCATCTTAGTGTGTTCTTCTGGCTGCTAACCACACATCCAAGTCCACCTCTTCAGCCGCTGACTCACCCGACAAGGCGCATGAGTCCATTTCTTTGGTTGCTAACTCCACCGACCAGGTGACTGATTTTACTTCTTTGGCCCCTATCACCATCATCCATGCGACTGATTCTGTCCGTTCCCTGACTTTAGTTGGCCAATTGAGGAATTCTCCGGCTCCTATTTTGGTTCCTCTGGTGAAGCAACCCATCTTGTCCTTGCCTCCTCGAGCCCACACTGTTCATTCTTCAAGTGTTGGTCCGATGTACTCATGTACTCCTCGCATTCGTCTTCATCCACGCATTCCAGATCCTCCATCAGGCATGCGCCCTGCTATCACCCGTCCGTTTCCACCCACTACTCTCTGTTCCACAGCCTCTTCTTACACTGTTGTGAATGAAGATCGAGGGACAAAGGTTTTGGTTTTGACTACCCTTGTCTTCTTCAAACCTTCATCCTGCATCTACATTGCGTTATGCTCTGATATCTTAGGAGCACCTATGTGTTTTCTTTGTCTTGGCACCCCTCGTCCGTTGACAACCAGACCTCCTTTTCAGGGAACCCATCCATAGAGCCTCCAAGGCTAGTGCCGCATCTGACACTGCCTAGTTGGATGCTATGTTCAAGGAGGAATTGACTTCCATTAATGAACATGCTATGTTAGAGCTGGCCAACTTGCCCTCAGGCGGCAAAGCCACTGGGGCCAAGTGGGTTCTTTTTCACAAGAGGAAGCCAGACGGCAGGCTTGACAAGTAGAAAGCCTGAATTACAACCAAGGGTTATGCACAGATACCGGGAGTGGACTTCGACCAGGTTTTTGCACTGGTTGGCCCTTTCACCTCCAGTCACACGCTCTATAACATGGTCGCATAACATGGCTAGGAACTCCACGAGGGTGTGAGCAATGCCCTCTTACATGGAATTCTCGATGGTGAGGAGCTCTACATGGTCAAGTCTTGAAGATGTCATAGATCATTTTTGGTAACCGCTGTAGGCCCTCTAAGGCCTAAAACAATCACCTAGGTGTTGGGACATAGAGATCAACTACATCCTCTTGAATTGTGGCCTATTGCGCAGCGTTGCAGATCCAGCCCTCTTCTTTGTCTTAGTGAGAACCACCCTTGTCACCTCGCTCATGTATATGAACGATCTTCTCATCACATCACCTGACCTTGCCATTATTCAGTAAGTGAAGAGTCTGTTGTAGTCAACTTACAAGATGAAAGACCTTGGACCTGCACAAGTGTTTTTGGACTTGGAGATTGAGTGCAACTACATTCACAACATTTTACGTGTAAATCACACAACATACGTATAGACATTCGCTGAGCGCCTTGTAGACCTCTTGTCCACTGTACCCAGTGCCTCTAAACCCATGATACCAGACAACCACATCAACATGAAGGCTTGTGATGGTGACACACTAGGTGTGGGTGTAGACGTTATTGCTTTTCTTCATCTTTACTCATGCTTCTTGGCACCACCACGCGGCTGGACATTGCCTTTCTTGTGGGTGTTCTGGCCATAATTCTCTCACTCTCCACAATAGTTGCACTTTGATGCAGCCAATCGTGTGGTGTCGTACGTTATTTCCACCCCACGTCCTTGGCTGAAGTTTTGTCACCAGCCGTCTGTAGTCGTTCAGGACTACACTTTTAGTGACTAGTAAGGGAGCATAGACGGTTAGAAGTGCACTGTTTGAATGTTTTCCATTGGTGGCAGAGCTACCTTATGGTGTAGTGGGAAACAAGGATGTATTACACACACTGCACTGAAAAGGCGTAGTACGTGACATTGAGCACTGGTGCATGTGAGAGTGTGTGGCTCCGTTGTCTTTTGTGTGAATTTTTTGTGTCCATCACACTCCACCGTGACGATGAGAGTGCCATGGCTATAGCATGTTTCGATGGCATTCATCACATATGTAGAAAGAACATCAATATGGATAACCAATGTTTGTGTACCTTGTTGCACAAGGGCAGCATCCGGATTGTGTGGGTCGAGTCTTTACAACAGCTGGCTGACTTCTTGACCAAGGCTGTCAAATATTTTGAAACTTGATTAGGGCAGGGGCTAAAACCTGCATCAGATTTTAGAAAATTAGGGGTCTGCTAGTCTAGTAGGGTTTGAAGTAGTCAGATGTGCTTCCAACTCCTTGTCTGTCTGTTGCACAGCGTATGATTTCATTGAATCTCGATGATTTGGATTTGATGCTTAGTGCAAAAAGCACATTGCTAGCAATACACACTCAAAGTTGAACAGCAACTGTAACAATCTTCACTAGACGGTAACCTTTACCAACTTCAGTAATTTGCCATGGGAAAAGCTCTGGCCTTAGCTCCGACTCTCCACCTTCGACTTCACTATATTGGCGTAGATGAGACCTCTTTTATGAAGTAGGGTAGCTATGGAAGCTAACCTCTCAAGTAGAAGTTTAACTTTGGATGTGGAACAACTCCAAGCGTTGGAGCCTGGCTAGACGTATATCAAGTAGTTGTTAATGAGCTAATGGAATACGACGTCTTAAGTGGTTAATGGTCTTGAGGCTGATGATGTAAGCAAATGGATTAGTGCCCGTATACTGATGAAGGGATGTACCTCCCAGTGAAGAGGTACACTTGAAGATGGCATTATCAAAGAGAGCCTTGAGGAGGTAATGTACCCTTTGGAAGGGATCAATGGGCCTAGGTCACCTGGGATGGTATTACCTTGTCTGAATAATTGAACACGGAACTTCCAATTCACAAAATGCTGTTGGAATGGCTTTTTCCAAACATAGCTGATTCTTTAAGACATCGTCCGGTGAACCATTAACTGAGCGACCAATTTCAAACACTCCCCCTTGATCTATGAATGGTGAACCCCTTGTTGATGATGAATTTTGGAGGTTGAGTTTCAGGAAGAAATTGGACAAAGAAAAAACTGCTACGATGATATCTTGATATTTCATGAATACGGCATTGATAAAATTAATCGGATGGTTTTTATTTCCTTGAAATCGGAGGTGAAGCGATTGAGAATCGTGCGGTTGAAGCTTGGACTTCAATCATTGCCCATTGTTGTCCTCAAAAAGTGTAGTTGTCGTAGAAACTAATTTATGCGTAAACAATTAGGCTGCACATCTTTTTTTATTGCACAAAAATTGCGCGTGACTGCACAAACTCTGAAGCGGGAACATGGCTCACCATGGGCCTTGCCGGTTTGATGCTTGGAATCGGGCATGGCCACATGGTCTCGCTCCTTGGACCGACTGTTCGACATGTCCAAAAGGGCATGTCCACTGCTGAGCCATCGTGCGAGGCTCAATTGAGCCTCACGAAATGGCTCGATCAGCCGCTCGGGCTCAAAAATGGGCTTCGAGGCCTCAGCGACCGTTTGGGCTTGAAACGTGACGTTTCGAGCTCCGCAAAGGGACATGAATTTGTCTTTTAAGCTCCAGGAGTACAGACTGCTTTGGGTGCGACTGAAAATTGATTCCGTCTGTGTAAAAGAAGTGGGGCTTCTCGTACTTTCATGTTTCACAGCTGAAGAATATGGGAAACACCACCAAGAAGACTAAAGTGTTGTTGTAGACAGTGAGTTTCATTGGTGCATGATGGTGAGGAAACCTTCAAGAGGAATATGATCTGAAGGATGGTGATGAGCATAACTCCATCGATGAAGGTCCTCATAGGAGAGTTGAAGTGAAACTCCCCTTCAATGTTGGGCTTGGTTGGTGTTGCTGCATCCCAATACTTTTGTTGAGGTTGAAATGTTGTTGCAGAAGGGGATTAAAATCGCTTGAAGTTTGATGAGGTTGTTTTCTTGAACTGTTCCAGTCGTGATGAATTCACTAGACTCAAGGAGAATTGTGATTTCAAGATTTGATGTAGTGTCAAACCGCAATCCTTGTTGCATGATTTGAGTCATGGACAAGAAATTGGCGGGCAATCCTAGGGCATTGAGAACGTTCAAAAAAGATAAAGTGTGGTTGGCGTAGGTGGCTTTGATATCTCTACTTCCTTGCACCGGTAACATTTCCTTGTTCCCAAGGTACACGAAATCTGCTGTTACCGATGGCTTCAAGTTGTGAAGGTAGCTGGTCTCAAACGTCATGTGTTATGTTGCACCACTCTCAAGGTACCACACATCTTAAATTTTTTCAAGGTCTGATGTTTCTGATTGAGGGAGTGTAAAGGCTTAAAACTGAAAGCGTTGAGGCAATGAAGATGTCTCCATGAGTTGTTCTAGAATCTTCTGCTCCATCTTGTTATCATTTGATGCTTTCACTTAAGTTTTCATTACTTTGGCCTCAAGCTCTCTGACTTGTTCTTTCAGATGCTTGAAACAAAAATCTACCGCATGTCCCGTCTTTTTGCAAAACGTACACATAGGCGGTGGATTTCCTTGACAATGTTGGTTTGCACTGAAGGATGAGGAGGAATGTTTCTTGGATTGCTTTGGATTCCTGGAAGGTAAGCCATGATTCCCAATTCTTGCCATGTATGCTGTTTGTTGGCGCTGGTGTTGCTCATCAAGCTCTTGATCTCATCGCTCATTTAAGAGCACAGTTTACAAAATGTCTTCAGTGGGTCTGCTTGATGGCTGGTAGCGTAGGATACTCTTAACTTCCCTCCATTCTTCTGTCAATCCTTTGTGTAAGTAGGTGATGAAGAGAGGTTTTGATACAGCGGCATCCTTAAGTGCAAGCTAGTCTTCCAAGTCTTTTACTTTGTTGATGTGGTCCTCAATGGATTTGAAGTTTCCAAGGGAAGTATTTGAGAGCTCAGTAACAAGATATGCCTTGTTGGTTGATACATACGAATCAAGTAACACCATGCTTGATGTATAGCATAAGGATGGTCTTCATACATGCGTAGAGCATGTTGAATTCTTGGTACCACACATCATGTAAGAGTAGTGAATGCTGCAAATTGATAGTATCCCGTTGTAAAAAAACCCAAAACTTACCTATTTTGGAAAAGACTTTGTAGTTGAAGACCCAATGCAAGACATTGGTGCCGTCAGACTTCTCCATGTGCTCAATTTTTTACCATTGTTGATTCTGGGGAAACCATGTAGTTGGAAGGATCGAAAGGCAACTTCAAGGTTTGCTGTAGGAATGAGTCCCCTGTTGGGGTGAGTTTTGGAGAGACCTCCATAGAAGGTATGGAATTCATTGGATTTGGTTGCATTACATAGGTCACTGGTGGACATTGATGGGTGACTTTTGGAGATTTATGCATATGTTGCATTTGTGCCAAGGTTGGCAAGAGAGGCACTTGAACGGTTGTTGCGGCTACCTTTGCATGAGCTTGAGTTACATCATTAAGGGCGTGGGTTGCAGCTTGGTTTGCAAGATACTCCCTTTGTTTTTCTGGTGCATTTCTTGCTGCAACTTCAAGGCATGTTTGAACAAAACTTTCTTCATAGTTCCTGAACGATTGGGCTTTTTCTTGGTCAGCTTTGAAGTGTGCAGAGGCTCTTGCGGCTGCAACTGCTGCATCTGCATCTTGTTTTGTATGTCTCTTGATTTATTCAATTTGTAGACGTGATTTTTGTGTAGCTTGTTGGTGATTGAATTTGGTTGCTTACTCAACACGTTGTTGAGCAATCCGTGTAGATTCTTAGACATGCATTGTTGCTTGTTGAGAGGTTTGTTGTGTTGCTTTACCACTTCTTTGTGCAACTTCTTGTGCATTACTTTCTGATGCCATTGCTTGCTCCTTTTCAAAGGAAAGTACCTGATTTTGATTCTACATGGCATTGATTAGATCTTGCAGTTGAGCTTTCTCCGCTTCTACTGCCTGCATTTGGGCTTGTATCTCTGCTTACATACTTGTTGGATCCATTTTTGACTGCATGGGTTGTGAAAAGCTAGCAAATGCAAATGAAGTGTCACGTCGATTGTCAAGGCTAGTATGTGCCTCAAGTTCTGCTTGAAAATGAGCTTCTTCGTCCATGTTCGGATATGATCTGCTGCACTTCAACTAGTTGTTGGCGTTGCAGATGACTGGGGGGTCTAAGGAATTCTCCCTCAATCTGCAATTGCAGTTGGAAGAGTTTCACGTGGATGTGAAATACCTCCTTACCTTTAACTCAAGATGCTCCACTTGTGCTCTGATACCATGTTGAATTTTGATTAGGAAAAGGGCTAAAACCTGCATCAGATTTTAGACAACCAGGGGTCTCCTAGTCCAGAAGGGTTTGAAGTAGGCAGATGTGCTTCCAACTCCTTGTCTTTCTACTGCTCAGCGGAAGATTTAATTGAATCAGGATGATTTGGATTTGATGCTTAGTCCAAAGAGCACGTTGCTAGCAAAATACACTCAAAGTTTAAACAGCGACTGTAACAATCTTCACTAGACAGTACCCTTTACCAAGTTGTGTTTTTTTTCATAGAAAAGGCTTTGGCTTTAGCTTCGGCTCTCCATCTTCGGCTTCACGGTATTGGCGTAGAGGGAACCTCTTTTGTGAAGTAGAGCAGCTATGGAAGCTAACTCCTAAAACAGAATCTGAACTTTGAACGTGGAACAACTCCAACCGTTGGAGCCTGGCTAGACTTAGATCAAGTATTTGTTAATGAGCGAATAGAATAGGGCTTCTTAAGTACTTTATGGTCTTGAGGCTGATGATGTAAGCGAATGGGTAAGTACCCTTTCGCTGATGAAGGGATGTACCTCCCAGTGAAGAGGTACACATTGAAGATGGATTTATGCTGTAGCTCTTGATTGATGTATCCAAGAGGGCCTTGAGGAGGTAAGAGTACCCTTTGGAAGGGGTCAAGGGGTCTAGGTCACTAGGAAGGGTATTGCCTTGTCTAAGGACTTGAAATGTCCGGTGAACTGTAAACTAAGGTACCAATTTCCAAAAAAGCGGGCATAGTTCAAGAAATCCATTGATCTACTTGGTTTGTATCAAAGTCTGTGTGGCTGTACATTTGTGAGTTCCTTCACCCCATCTTGTTTCCTCTATGCCCTTATCCTTTGTGTGGTCATCATCGCACTTGTGTGACTTTGCTGAGATGTTGGCAAGAGACTATGGAGGAGCATGACGTATGGTGTGTACAATGGATGCGTGACCTATGCACGTACATGCATATTGTTGCCCACGTGACTTCATTTGCATGTGCACTCTTACCGATGTAAACTGTGACCTCCTGACTTGTGGAAGTGCTTGTGCAAGCGACTGACTCGGCAGACGTTGACGACGGCAGGCGCTGAGGGATGTAGGGAACGTCGCACTATTGTGAGAGATGTAGCTTCCATCTGGTAGTGTGGATTCTCCCACTTGGTAGCAGTGAGAAGCCAACTCCTTTGACAACAACCAGTGTAACTCATGTGACCAACAGTCAAAGCCGACTGTTTTGCGTAGCATAGAGTTTACCTAGATTAAAAAAGCCATAAATTTACGTTGTGATTTTTCAAGCTGATTGTAACTGCACGATTGCGTTTACAACGTGCATACTTTGGTATGGTCCAGTTCTAATGGACGATGCCCGGGTTTGGAGCTGTCAATTGTCTAGCAATGCTCACCAAGAAAACCCCAAAGGACATGGATTAGTGGAGTTTCTTGATTGGCTAGTAGACTAAGTACCAAGCCTCATAGAGATGAGGGTCTACGTTCATGTGGGAAGGGGTTTTACATCACAATTCTTTGTTGCTATCGACTCAATGAGTACTCCCTTGTGACTAAAGTTTTGGCGCCGACTTTCAGGTGCAAATTTTCTCTCTCACAATTGAGCAGCCAGTGCTGCTCAGGCCCTAAATCTGGGCACACCAAGCCACTCACTTCAGTCCAAGTGTGTGATGCGGCAAGAAAAGATCTTCTCTGGACTAGTGCAACATCATTTCACTTCATAGGTCCGCCACCTGGGTAAGTGTTTTCCCCCCTTACTTGACTTTGTACCCACAGCGTCAATGCCTATGACCCTAGACGGGCCAGGGGTTGTTGAAGACTCGGGATGTATTCAAGCTGGGGGAGATAGTCAACATTACGAGCTATCAGTGTGTCATTGATTCTCTCATGTACCTAACGACCAAGACTAGGGCGGATGTCGCCTTTACCGGGAACTTCCTTGCACATTTCTCACAGTATCCTAGGGTACAAAACATGGAGTCTGCATTGTGTGTTGTTAGTTATACACTTTCTACTGCCCGGACTGGTTTTTGCCATCAGGCACAGCCATCAGTGGTGGTTGATGGCCACACTGACAACGACTGGGTTCATGACACCGATGCTCATCGCCACACGGGCTACACCTTCCTTGTTAGTGGGATCGTTGTGTCATGGACGAGCTGTAAGCATGGTTGCTCTTGGCGCAAGGACATTTGGGTGTGTCTGGCTACAACGCCGGTTGCAGTAGCTGTGCCTATTTCTCCGCTACGTAACCATCCGTAACCATTCGTGCTTCACACTTCATTCTAACAATCAAATCACAAAGGCTATCGCTGAGTATGATGGAAAGCATCACACACACACACACACACACACACACACACACACACACACACACACACACACACACACACACACACACGCACGCGCACACACACACACACACATACACACACACACACACACACACACACACACACACACACACACACACACACACACACATCACGCATATCATTATGGAGCATCATTTTGTGCATGAGCGCATGGGTATAGGTGCTGTCCAGATTGTCTGGGAAGATAATTGATAATAGAGTGTCAAGTTCCTCACAAAGGCACTCACAAGTTTCGTCTTCAAGGTACGTCATTGCTTTCTTGTGTGCTCGTAATGCTCCTACATGAGCACATTTCCTTGTACAACTGTATAGTTTTGTGCCAAATCTTCTGACGTCCATGTATGCATACATTTTGTGTGTAAAATGTGGGTCATGGGGAGTGTTGTTTTATGGGACATAAACACGAAGTGACCTTTGGCCTCCTTGCACATTCCACTCACTCTGTTGCAAGTGACTAAACGTGGAGATACCCTATGACAATTCGCTTTCTCGTGGGGGAGATGCGGCTCAAAAACATCTACGTCGTGTGGCAAATCAACCTTAAAACCATTGGTACCATCATTAGTTGTGCCCCAGCTCTGGCTGCCCACATACTAACAGGCACAGTTGATCGTCTACTGGTGGAGTGGTTCGGTCTTTTCTCGTGGACTTGGTGCTAAGGATTTGTAAAATTGAGGTTCATGCCCGTGAGTAGGTTTTGTCAATCGTAATGTCCTGCTCCCTCTCGGTGAGGTTTTGGGGAGATCAGCTCAAGTTCTACAGGTCACAGAGGCCTCAAGCGATAGCGAGGTCGCTGCTTGCTCGCTCTTGGTCTCGTCACCCGTCACGCTACACCTCATTCCAGCTGGAAAACCTAAAGGAGCAGGTTGGGGCAGCAACATTATTGATGCAGCGTACAGGAACCCACGCTTGTTGCTTAAGCTGCCCCCTCAGTCTGCTGCAACAGAGCCTAAATCTGAGAGCTCTGGTGTTGTTACTTAGGAACGCGTGTGCCACAGCTAGCGCCAGACAACAGCTAAAAACTAGAAATGACTGATTAGGAAGCAAGAATGAATAGTAATCGGAGACCCCTCCAAGTTCTAGCTCCCGCTCTCAGCTTTGTAGAGCTTGTTACTCAGCTATCTAGCCAATAAGAAAATAGATCTATTTTTTGGCAGTCAGGGTTTTCTCGATGAGCCCTGCCAGATGGCCGAAAGCCCAAAACCCGGGCGTCGTCCGTTTTGCATGAAAACTAGACCATACCATAATACGACCATTGCAAACACATTTGTGTGGTCAAAATCAGCTAGAAAAACAGTAGTGAGGAGTGATGGCTGTCCAAACCCAATCAACGCCTATACTAGTCCCTAGTGACAATAGTGCCACGCTGCATAAGATTTGGACCCTAAGCAGCGCACGACAATATAGACATAATGGTATTGTCAGATCCAACACTGGACACATGTAGACAGCATGCGCAGTGGTAGTGACCGCCGACGGCCCGATTACCGAAGAGGTCTGCCGATGGAGCTGAGCACGTTGCCGGAGGGAGGAGGCTCTAGCAAAGTGCGTGTAGTCCTCAGCATGCATTGGCTCCACCAAACGACACTCTAGCAACATCGAGTCTCACCGTCAATCATCTGTACACCCATGTACACAAGCCGGGAGGACACAACAGACCACAATGAGAGATGTGAGAAAAAACCAACACTCCCCCATGACTGAGAGGCGTAGTGTATATGGGCGAGCAGCGATACAATCAACAGAAAGACTCCCCCAGGGCACGCAGAAATGCAGGCAGGGACAAGGAGTGCAATTCACGGATGCACGCCGACAAAACTCACAGCCTTCTTGAACGAGTCGTGCTTCAATGCCTTGGTTAAGAAGTCAGCCAGCTGCCGTGCTGTCTCAACCCACACAATGCAGATGCTGTCGTGGTGCAACAACAAACACACATAGTGATACTCAACATTGATGTGCTTTGTGCATGCATTATGCACGCCAAAATTCTTGGCGATGGCCATGGAACTCTCATTGTCAAAATACAACGTGATGGATGCGACGGACTGAAGTTGCCCAAACAACAGACGACACAATCACATGCTCTCACATGCGCCTGAGCAAAAGGGCAATGTACATAGCCTCAGTAGTGCTACGTGCAATGAACCCCTGCTTACCACTGCGCCAGGACACAGCCGTACCGACAAATTGAGAGATCCCGCCAGCGGGGCTCTTGCCGTCCGGGCTACCTACACAGTCACTATCAGTGTAGCCCACTGCGGCAACAGACAGCTGTTGGTGGAACATGAGACCTCGCCGTGGAGTGAAGACAACATAGCGCAGTACTCGGATCGCGGCCTCAAAGTGGATGTGATGCAGCTCTTAAGAGAACTGGGCCAGGAGGTTGATGGTGAATGCAATTTTTGGGCGTATCGTCATCGCCAGGAACATCAGTGACCCGATGACTCACAGGTACGCTGTCACGTCAACTGGCTCCCCCACAACGGCTGGGTCAGAGTTTTTCAGCTTCACCTCACCATCGGTTGACATGGGTGAGGATGCACTTGGTACAAAGGGTAGGTCCTCCGCAACGCGAGTGGACAAAGTCTGTACATATGCAGACTGGTGGACATGTAATATGCCTTGGGAGCGATCATGCACAAGCTCCATGGCCACGAAAACTCTGGCAGACCCGAGATCCTTCACTTGGTAGGTGGTGTGCGGCAGGTCCTTAACAAGCTCGATGGCAGCCATGTCTGGCAACGTGATGAGGAGATCGTTGATGTAGACCAGGATAATGATGAAGGTCTAGCATCGCAAGCCAATGAATAGTGAAGGGTCAGTAGTGCTATGTAGGAGGCCGCCACGAAAGAGAGCGTGATTAATCTCTTGTTTTGAGCACCGAGGCGACTGCTTCAGGCCATAGAGGGCATTCCGCAGCCACTAGACCTTCCCAATGCCATCGTCAAAGCCTGGAGGTTGCACCATGTAGAGCTCCTCTCCCTCTAGTGAGCCATGGAGGAAAGCTTTATCCACGTCCATCTAATACAGCTCCCACCGTACTGGACAACCAGGTTGAAGAGCGCTCGGGTAGTGGAGAATAGGCCAACTGGGACAAAAATCTGGTTGTGATCAACCCCATGGACTTGAGCAAACCCCTTAGCAGTGAGGCGGGCCTTGTACTTGCCCAAGGACTCGTCCGGATTTTATCTTTGCCGGAAGACCCATTTGGCACCGATGGCCTTCCGACCTGGAGGGAGATCGACAAGGTCATACACCTAGCACTGTTGAATAGCAGCAAGCTCGACAGCGCAAGCATCATCCTAGTGTGCGGCCGCGAGGGAGGCTCAAGCCTCCCGTAGGGTGGCTGGGTCCTTCGGGCGTGCCTTGGAGCGGATTGCGAGGGTGTGTGCATCTCGAGCTCCGGGTGGGATGCGCGTGAGTGCAGTTGTGACGGCATGCCGATGCTACTGATGGAGCATGGCGTAGCCCAATGCGGAGCCCAGGTGGAGGTTTGCACTGATGGCCATAGTGGTTTGGCCGACGGCCTTGGTGCCAGGGTCCCCACTCACTATTGTAGGAGTGGAAGAGACACGTGGGGCGACGAGGGGCCGAGGTACCACAAGGCACGATGTGGCGGTCTGCGTACTCACTGACAACCTGGGTCGGAGGCTGTCACCCGGGCCATGTGTATAGCACGCTAAGGCAAGAGATGGCACCGAGTCTGAGGTGCTAGAGAAGGCGGACGATGCTTCTCGCACGGAGGGACCTGCTGACGTAGGCATGTTTGCCGGCCTGGAGGGACCAGCAGACGTAGACGCGGACGAGTCAGCGGACGCAACTGGGGCTGCTGACTCAAAGGGGCCAGCGAACGCGACTAGGGCTACCGGCCCGGAGGGGCCAGTGGACAACACGAGTCTGCCGGCCCAGAGGAACCAGCAGACACGGACGAGGCTACCAAAACGGAGGGACCAGCGGACACGATTGGGGCTACTCGCCCGCAGGAGCTAGTGGACGCGGACAGGGCTCCCGGCCCGGAGGGACCAGTAGACATGGACGCGACTGGGGCTTCTGGCCCAAAAGGGCCAGCGGACGCGACTGGGTCTACCGTCTCGGAGGGGCCAATGGATGTAGACAGGTCTTCCAGCCCGGAGGGAATAGCAGACGCGGACGGGGCTGCCGGCGCGGAGGGGCCAGTGGACGCGACCGGGGCTATCGGCCTGGAGGGGCCAGTGCACACAGACGGGTCTTCCGGCCCGTAAGGACCAGCAGACGCGGAAAAGGCTGACGACGCTGAGGGACAAGCAAACACAGCAGGAGCTGTCGGCCCGGACGGGCCGGCGGACGTGACTAGAGCTACCAGCTTGGAGGGACCATCGGATAGGACTAGGGGTGCTCGCCCTGAGGGACCAGGTGATGTGTTGTCCGGAAGCGGCAGGACGGAGGAAAGACTCACCACTCTCCCACGTGATGGGAGGGACATCAACGAGCCGCAGCGAACGAGGTCACGGGGAAATAGCTCCTAAATGAAAAGGGCATCACGGGACTCAATGATGTCCTGCCGGGAGGGATCCCTGAAGCGTCACTCTGTGGACTGACAAGAGACATTGATTAAGGTGTAAAGACACCCACGGGGGGCGGGCTTGCCGCCCTACACAGTGGCCACTCAGCCCCAAACGCGAGCCGGGCAGAGGTCAACCTGTTGACCACACCAGTGTTGGTACTACGTGCATTGACAAGGAAGGGGCTCGTGGGGAATCCGGTTCCAAACCCACGTCATGTAGGCCATGGCTTCGAAGTAGAAGGCATTGGAGAGGCGAGACTCGACCCGCATGGTGCGGACAACGTCAGCCATGGTGCGGTTCTAATGCTCGGAGACGCCGTTCTAGGCTGGTGTAAGGTGCCGACGTCTCATGGTGGATACTGCTAAAGGCGAGAAAAGTCGTGGTCTCTCCCATGTACTCGCCACCGCGATTAGAGCGAAAGTGGCAAAGAGATCGACCACACTCGCGCTATGTATGGAAAACCCAGTCCTAAATGGTAGGAGCAACATCCCTCTTCTGCCAAAGGCAGAAGGCCCAACAGTAGTGAGAGTAGTTGTCAATGAGGGTGAGGACATAGCGTCCATGCTCCCCGACAGACTCAGTAGGGAGAGGGCCCATGAAATCGGAATGGACCAGGTCCTGAGGGGCAGATGCTTGGGAGAAAAACTGAGGGTACGTGGATTGGTACATCTTGCCTTGAGCGCAATCAATGCACTATGTGGGGCACGGCCAAAGGAAGGAGTCCGGGTCAAGGCCCTTGGCCGGCTGGATGCAGAGCATGCTATCTACGGCAACAGAGTGGACGTGGCAGAGGCGGCAATGCAAGAGACGTGTGTGATGCAGAGAGAGCATGCTAGTGACATATACATGGCTTGTGGTGGCCGACGGGAAGGGGATAGAGTCAGGGGAGGACAAACGAGGCACGTGCCACAAGTTGCCATGGGTGGTAGCATGCAGAATGGCAATATTGGACAGGAGCTAAGACATAGTGCCAACACCATGTGAAAGCACATTGTCCATGCTCATGTGGTCAAGGGCAGTGACAAACAGGAGGCTGAGCTCAAGACCTGGGACGAAGAGGATATCGGTCATGAAGACATCATCGGCAAGACCACGAAAGCAAACGACACCGACGCCGCAGATAGGTAACACTTTTCCTGAGCCCGTCCGGACGCCGAACGCATAGCCAATAGGACCAAGCACACTGAAGGCCTTGCGAGAGGCCGTCATGTGATGCGTGGCCCGAGAGTCAGTTATCCAGGTCTCGGCTGGGTCCTGGACCGGAGTTGCTAAATTGCTAACAGTCACATGCTAGCAAGCAGGAGATGCAGACGAGGTGGACGACGGCGCAAATTGAGACTGCCAATCATCAAGCCATGCAACTTTGTCAAAGAGAGGGGAAAAAGAAACCATAGGAGACAAAGAAACAAATGAGGAAGCAGGATACGACCGTAGCTCATTCTCGTTTATGCATGGCAGGGCGGACGGGCAGGAGGTGACGCAACTCGCACTTCCCTGGGGTGGAGGGTGAGGCAGGCTAAGTTGGAGCATAATGAACTACTCCAACTAACGTTCACAAATGGATGGTCCAAGAGTGTAGACTGAGTGTGGAGTGATAGCGCCAGACCCCGGATACAAGGACTGCACAGGTGTTGGAAACGAAGGTGTCGACGGCTGTAAATGATGATGTTGTTGCGGAGTTGGCAATGGCAAGACTGTTCTGGCTGTCATAGGAGTGGAGTGGCTAGATGGGGCCAGTGATAGCTACGCTGGTGGCGATGACGCCCGTCTCTTCTGTCGGTGGCGGGCACATGTACGCCTATGTCCTGGCTGGCCACAGTTGTGGCAAACCGAGCCACCACCACTGGACCCGATCGGCTACGGCTACTACTATTGGCCCTTGACCTTCTTGCATATTGTTTCTTCTTCCCTGACGACGAGGAGCTGGTAGATGTAGCTTGTGCAAGGGAAGCGACGGCCACGGCGGTGACGGCAAGGGAGGCAAGGGCCTCTTTGCGCTAGAGGTGTGACTCCAAATGAGCTTCCTCAATCCTAAGAAAGAGCTCGTATGCCCAGGGCATGAGTGTGCCTTGGGCCGCCATTATGGAGAGGACGTCATGGATGTAGTAGACCAAGACGACCGCGTACGCATCGGTGGCACCACACTTGATGGTCTGGAGCACGGCCAGAGGTGGTCGAGTAGAGGTGCCTAGGCGACGGAGGATGTCCTCCGCCCACTGCCAGTAAGAGGTGACCGTCTCACTCACCCCATGTGCAGGGAGTTGAACTCTCAAAGCAGACGGCTGGTCTTAGCCTCGCAAGATAGGCGATGGGGAAGGGTGAGGACGTGCCACGCGGCTGCAGGATCTGGAGTCCCACCAGTGGTGAAGTCGCTGAGGAAGGGCCTAATGGCTAGGCGTGATGCAGAAGAGCAACCAGGAGGAGGGCGCGTACGGCACAACCAACATCATAGAGCTAGTTGGCATGGGTGGAATCGTACGGAATATTGTAGTATGCCCACAAGCCCTCACACTATGCTCAGATGCGGAAGCTAAGCTCTCAGCTTTGGAATTGGTTGCCGGCCTGAAGCGACGAGGGCGGGGTCTAAAAGTCCTTTGGCTTGCAGACGACACCCAGAGTGGGGCCAAGGACTGAAGTCACGGTCTGTCCCTAGCGCTGCGTCTACTGTTGCGCCACGTAATGCGTGTCAGTAGACACGGCGAGGTTGGTGTACCCAGGAGGAAGGAAGGGCGGTGGACCATTGGTGTATGTATGTGATGCGAACGAGTATAGTGCTCCAAGTTGTTGCATTGGTGTGGCAAGCTGTAGCTGAATGGCGGCCAGTGGATCGGAGGAGCCAGCGATGAAACCTGTGGACTATTGGTGCTGTTGTTGTTACTATTTAACAACAGCAACACCAATGCTGGTGTTGTTACTGCTGCTACTGCTGCTCCAACTGCAGTTGCTACTGCTATTGTTGTTACACCTACATAATCTATTGTGAGAAATGGGTGCTAGGGGTCCCCCCAACAAAGGAGGACCCCTCTCCACTTGGGCCATTAGCCATGGTGCTCTTTGATTCCCTCCTTTGTGTTTTCTTTCTTTTGTTTGCTACCGATGTCAGCGGTGACATAAGCAGTGACGTCAGCCTAGGATGGCTGATGTAAGCAGCTGATGTTGCATTATCTACAGGGTTGCTATTGTATGTTTCTTCTTGCTGATGTCAATAGTGATGTCAGCACTGACCTCTGTTAAGGATAGCTGAAGTCAGCAGCGGCTGTTACAGGAATCGTTGATGTGTCAGGTGCAAGGCAGCTACTACTACTACTGCCGCTGCTGCTGCTAGTCTGGTACTACAACTGTTGTTGCTACTGCAACTGTTGTTGTAGTAGTGGCTACTGCTACTATTGGTCTTGTTGCAATTGCTGCGACTGATGTTGCAACAATAGCTACAACTTCTGCTGTTGTTGCTGAGCTACAGGTGCTGTGGTTGCTCCAACGGCTGTGGTGGTGGCTGTAGTCACTTCAAGGCTACATGCTGGGTGGGGGATTTCCTTATTTTTTCATAGCGAGCTTGCTACTCACTATGAGCCACGAGCTGCGAGCAGCGATCTTGTTGCTCGCGGCTCACTCTGTGTTGCAAGCTTTGACCAACAAGCTTGCTGCTTGTAACTCAGTGCTCGCTGCAAAAAGCGGGCTGCGAGTAGCTGCAGCTACTGCTGTTGCTAGCCGCTGCTGTAGCAACTGTTGCTAGCTATAACAAGCTACTACTAGCTGTTGCTTGCTGCTACTACTTGTGTAGCCGGCTGCTGCTGCTGCTCCTTACTGCTACGCACTATTGCTACTCCGAGCTGCTGCTACTGGTTGCTGCTACTGCTTGCTGCCGTGGGCTGCTACTATTGCAAGCTGCCGCGAGCTGCTACTGCTGCTACTGCTGCTACGGCTCGCTGCTGCTATTGCACACAAATCTTGCTGGCTACTTCTACCACTTCTTGCTACTGTTGTAAGTTGATGCTACTACTACAAGCTGCTGCTACTGCTTGCCAGTCACTGCACCTGGTTGACGTGGCCACGTGCGTTGTCGCCAACAGGTGCGTGACGCAACCTGTCGCTCACCTCCTTGCATCACACCAGGGGGTTAGTGCTTGCAAAAAAAATTGGCAGCATTTACCCTGACCCAGCGGCCGTTGGAAAACTCTGATGGGGGTCCGTTGGCAAAGAATGGGTCAATGCTGCCAAGAATAATGCCAAGAATAATCCGGCAGCATTTCTCCTCCACTAGCAAGTATGGGGTCCGTCGGCAAAGTCGGGAACTTGTATGCCAATTGTCTACTGCTGTTGCACTCTGGCTCTGATACCAAGCTGAAAAACCTTATGCAGCAGGTTGGAGAAGCAACGTTATTGATGCAGCGTGCGTGAACCCATGCTCATTGCTAAAGTTTCCCCCTCTGTCTACTACACTAGAGCCTAAGTCTGAGAGCTCCAGTCTTGTTACTCAAGAACTCGTGTGCCATAGTTAGTGTCAGAGAACAGCTAAAAACTGGAATGACTGATTAGGAAGCAGGAATGACTAGCCATGGGAGACCCCTCCAGGTTCTAGCTCCCCCCCCCCCCCAGCTCTCTAGAGCTTGTTACTGAGCTAACCGGCCAATCAGAAAATAGACCTATTTTCTGCCAGGCAGGGTTTTCTCGATGAGCCCGGCCAGATGACTGACAGCCCAAAACCCTCGATTTGTATTTGCCTGAAGATTGGACCATACCATAATACCAACGCTACAAGCACAGTTGTGCGGTCAAAATCAGCTAGAAAAACAGCATTGAGGAGTTATTGCTGCCCAAACCCAGGTAGCACCTACACTAGTCCCTGGTGACAAGAGTGTCACGCTAGCATTAGATTTGGACCCTAAGCAAAGCACGACACTACAGACGCAATGGTACAATTAGATCCAGCGATGGACGCATGCACACAACATCCACAGTAGTAGTGACCGCCGGTGGCCCGATCGCCAAAGAGGCTTGCCGATGGAGCTGAGCACGTCGTCGGAGGGATGAGGCTCCTACGAACTGCGTGTAGTCCTTTTCATGCATCGGCTCCCCCGGAAGACAATCCAGCATCGTCGAGTCTCGCCTTCAGTCATTTTCATACCGATGTACACAAGCCAGGAGGACACAACACATCACAATGAGAGATGTGAGAAAAAAACACCAGTTCCTTTGTTATTTGTGGATCTTCATGAGACAAGTGTAATGGGTACCTACACTCCATGGATTGGTCTTGCCTAACTCTTGCTTAACCCTATCCCTCGTCTTCTACATCTCACCTCTACCTTCACCCAAGAGCTGACCACCGAGAACACTTCTGGTAGCTAGAGGGAGCCAGAAGGGTGAAGCTGAAAATATCAATGGTGCTCTTGACCACACTGGAGTGCATACAAGTGAGTGGCGTTTGGTCTAGAGGTCACGGAGACTAACAAGACACCAGCATCTAGCTTGATTTGTATCAACCTTGCATACATTGTGTAACCTATGGTTGTGTTTGGGTAGCTCCTGCTTGCTAATTCTGGGGGATTATACTCCCGACAACAATTCATGTTAATAAACTCAACCTTGGGGGTGACGACAAGCTCGCCTCGTGCGTGATGTACGTGGTGTGATTTATGACGTTCCTGTTGACCTGTACAATTAATTGTGACCACTCGACCGTGTCCATACTTGTGCATATCCCTGATGTGGACCCTCGTGGTATCAGTGCATTGTCTGGTGGTGGAATACATGCTTGGAGCTGACCGACGACCGTTCCAGAGCTCTAGACGCTGCCCAGGACCTCCTGTAGTTTTTTTGCAGCATGTAGGAGTTTATCGGTGGACTGGCCATGGGCCCGACTTGCATGTTTTTGTATTGTGTGTCCACCGTTGGATGCCAAATTCATGGTGTTTGGCTTGTGATTCTGGATGTTTGGGTTCATACAACGTAGCGTTCTGACATGTCTAGGATGAGTTACGGCCAAAACAGTAGTCTTGGGTCGGTTTTAGGACAGTGCTGCCGCGTGCGACACCCGATGTGCCTCGCAACAAGTACTTATGTCATGGACCTCTCATTTTTCATTTCTCTCTGCAAATGCTATTGAACCATTGTGACACTCTGCCTTTTGTCTCCTAGCTAGACCCTTGCCGTTGTGTGTATGACTTGTGATTTTTGTCATCGTCTGAACAGGCACTGACGCCTGGTCGACGGCTGCGTCACTAGGAAGCTTCCACGCATCTTCTCATGGTATCAGAGTGGTGAGACACTTCACGCCACGTTGCGTAGCAAAGATGCAGCAGAGCAGCAGAAATGAGTGTCATTGTTGTTGCCCATCCACAGGGACCTGTCAACCACACCCGACTGTCGTCGACGTCACCCACGTAAGAGTGCATTAGTAGAACCCACTAGCGGCGGCAGGTGACAACTGTAGTAGGCGGCAGCCGCTAGTAGCTGCTGGTATTGGCCCTAGCAGGCCACACCTGCAGCAAGTGGCAGTAGGCAATAGTAGGAGAAGCTCGCGACAGCGGCAGCGCGTAGTAGCAGAAGCATGTAGAAGGAGTAGCGCACAACAGCGCTGCGTAGTGGCGACGGCAACGTCGGGTAGCAGTAGCGTGTAGCAGCAACAAGATTAAACAACAACAGCAACAATAGCGCAACAGAGTAGTAACGCAGGAGCAACACGTGGTGGCGGCAATGAGCAGCAGTTGCTACGTGCAGCAGCTGTAGCAGTAGTGCGCAGCTGCGCTACAGCACAACAACATTGAGTACCTACTACCACAACTGCGCAAGCAGCCATGCGGCTGCTACTACAGGTGCCGGTGCAACAGCAGTAGCAGCCATGCAAAAGCTACTACAGAGCTTTTGCGCAACTTCTGCACAACTGCTGCGGAGCAGCCGCCCCCTGCGTAGCAGGGCAACAACCGCGAGGGTTGAAAAAAGAAAAGGAGGTGGGGAGCTGACATCAGCATTTTTCTCGTTGACGTCATCAGGTCATGCTGACATCAGCAACCACATACTTACATGAGCACTTTCCTTAGTCACTTTTTTGCTCACAGAGTCAAGAGTTGCTAACGTTTCAAATCCTCTAGAAACGCTAGCATTTTTGCAATCCGACCAAGTTGACATCTCGGCCCATGATGAGCGGTGACATGGCTCCGTCCGGTGATAACGGAAAAAGGATACTAGATCCCTCTTCTTCCTCCTCAGGGGCCATGAGCCCACGCTCGCAGGCTATTGAGGACTCTCGGAACCAGCAGGATGAGATGTGTCGTCTACAGTAGGAGCAGACTGACGCCATCCGTACACCCACTAAGCTTCTACGTGGTCAGTCCACGGCCCCACGGCAGACCTGTGAGGGAGTTGCCGGTGTCGCACCCTCTACACTACATTCAGCACCAGCACCTGGATGCCACCTGCCACCTCTTGTTCCTTGGAATGAGGAGCCTAATATGCTAAGTATGGAGGGCGACTCCCCCGAGCGTGAGATTGGTGTATTGCAGGAGCGTCTCCGCCAGCTCCAGATGAGCTCTCGGCCCCCACACTAATCTCGTTTTCTCAAGATTCGATCCTCCCCTGACCTCCATCCCAGCCACTTCCCTCTTCCCGGTGACTTCCCCATCCCTCTTCCTTCTCAGCTTGTGGTTGCTCTCCCTACGGAGCGGCAACTCACGGACTTTGAGACACCGCCCCCACAGTATGCCGGCGATGATGGTTTTGACTACTGGGAGATCCTTTTCCAAGATTAAGCCACTTCTGAGGGAGTGTCTCCCCACTACCACAATCCTTATCTAACTACGGCCCAAGCACAAGTACTGACAGTGGCCAAGGCAATGCCCAAAATTCTTTACGCCATGCCGCGCAAGACCGTCGTCGACTTCCGCTCGTTCCTTGGAGAGGTCGGCATAGGCACAAGCGTCGATTCATGTGCGGGCTGGGACCTGGCATAATCCCTACTTGGTGCAGAGATGCACGCCACCGGCACCGCTCACATTTGTGCCTTTCACTCCCTTTGTCAGGGGTCTGTCGAGCCTGTAACCGAATACTGACAGCGTGCCATGCGCATCTACACGCGCCTTGGGACCTCAGGAGGCACACAGTTGTGGACACTGTGCATGATCATACTTGGAGTTTGCCTTGAGTACTCAAGGCAAACTCCGAACACGAGGTACAGCGACGCCATTCTCAAGCCCTTTTCCGCCTCCCTTTAGCTTCTTCCCCGGGTGTACCAGCTCTTCCTCCAGGTGATTCTCGCCCGTGAGGCAGCCGTAGCTCATCAGGAGACTCCCCTTGCTACAGCAGTCATCACGTCACCACTGACGCCCCTCCTGCAATCTCCTTCTCCATCCTTTGTTATTTCCTCCTCTTCCTCTTCCATCCCGATTACACCAACTTAGACACAGGGTGTCACGGCAGCAGCACAGGGAAAGAAGGGGAGACGGAGGCGCGGCTCGGGCCAGCAGCAATCACAGTAGTAGTCATCATCCGACACTAGCAACGGATGCTCTATTCACTGTTACAATTGAGGAGGCGTTGTTCACTACACCGAGTGCCAGCAGCCGCTCGACTGGGCACGGATTACTCGCGGGTTTCAGGCTGCACATACACTACGGTCTACGTCGAGCAGCACATCCTTTGGGCGCGCGGCGACCACGACCGCAGCATTTCACGCTTCACCACCGGCGAGCAGTGGCGACCAGGACCCATGTGACCGTACCATCGCCGAGCTCCAACACCTTCTGTCGCTTCGCTTTTAGGGAGGTGCGAGTGTGTTTTCACAACCAGGTGGTTCAAAGATTGTTTGTCCGTTTGTTCTTGTGGCTCGGGATGACTCGTGTGGGGGGGAATAACTGGCATGTGATGACAATGGCCTTGATTGTACCAATTGGATTCATGAGTCTCACCTTTGTGCCCTTCGTCGTTCCTCCCTTCCTGCTGCCTTGCGCCCGTCTGAAGCCGAGTGTTCCATTGCCCGTTGTACACTGTTGTCTTTGAGTCGTGACCCCGATGGCACTTGGATAATCAATTCTGGTGCCACTCATCACATGACCTGTCGTCGTACTGACTTTGTTGTTCTCGGCCCTGTTGCGTCTGTTCTTTCTATTTGCACTGGCTCTCGTCAGTCCTTACCAGTCTAGGGTGTTGGGGCTCTGTGTTTTGATGGTCTGTCTGGCCCCCTGTATCTTTCGGAGGTACTTTTTGTGCCTGACCTTGTGCTCAATTTGCTTTTTGTAAGTGCCTACACACTGATGGGACTCTTTGTGGAGCACAGTACAGACTCCATGACTGTGAATGCTATTGAAGCTCGTAGCGTTGTTCTTCGTGCCTCTATTGTGGATGACCTATATCGTGGCTCTCGGACTTCTCCTCCTTGTCCCCCATCCCCTGTAGCTTATGTTTTTGTCACAGGAGTTCTGTCTCCTAAGCACCAACGATTGCTTCATCGCCGTCCGTGTCATGTGGGCTCCAACACTACGTTGAAGCTCATTCTGATACAGCCCGCCCCCAGTCTTGACGCGGCTTCTTTCAAGATGCCGCTCAAGACTGGCTATCTCTTATGCGCTCAGGGCAAGATGCATTTTTGCAACTACCCTAACTCCCGTTCTTGTGCACTTCGCCCTCTTGAGTTAATCCATTTGGACCTTCTCGGTCCTCTTCCTATCGAGTCTCTGTCTGATTGGGGTCGATACGTCTTGACCCTAACTGATGACTTCACTTGGATGCTGTGGGTCTACAGCCTCCTCCACAAGAGTGACGCCGCTCTCACGTTTTACCTCTGGCTAGTGATAGCTGAGTGTCAATCCCGCCACACGCTGCATACCTTCCGCTCAGATCGCGGTGGCGAGTTTCTTAACGGGATGGACAGCTTCTTCACGGAGCACGGGGTTCTTCACCAGGTCTCCGCTCCTGTTACTCCTCAGTAGAACTTTGTCTCTGAGGGTTGGAACCGCACGATTGAGGATGTGTTTCGCGCTATGCAATCTGAATGCGGTCTCTCAGAGTCCTTTGCCTTTGAAGGATTTGCCAACATGACTTGGGTCTAGAACCGCCTCCCGCACAGTCCCCTTTTGGACCACGTCACACCATATGAGCTCTGGTTTGGTCACCGTGCTGACCTATGCCTCGCTCGCGCCTGGGGGTCCTTGGCTTTTGTGTGGTACACCGAGCCACCAGGGGTCCAAGGTCTCAGCGTTGGGTTGCTTATGTGCCGTCGTAGGCATCTCCCTGCGGTCACAGCTTGGAGTTTTTGGGATCCTGCTCTTTGTCGCATCATTGAATCACACGACGTGCTGTTCTTTCAGCCTGTCACCTATCGTGATATGACATTGATTATGTCACTGTCCGTCACGCACGTTCGCACGTGTGAGGTTTCTTGATTGATGGGGGAGTCTGCGCCTGCAAGCACCTCTCGCCACGCTGAAGTGTCCGTTCGAGCTCCCTCCACCTCTTGGTCTCCGGCTCTTGATGACCTAGCGATCATCGCTGTCGGCCCAGAGACCTCTCCAGCACAGTCGGCTTCTACCCCTTTTCCCTCGCGCCCCACAGGTACCCATGACCGTGTACCTGTGTCCGCCAGCACTCGTGCCTGTGTGCATGGTCCTGCCTCACCTGCTCCTATTGTCGCACCCAGTCTAGTGTCTCCCACACAAGCATCTCCTCGTACAGCATCACCAACTCCTTTACCTCAGCCTTCACCAGTTGTGGTCGTGCCTGTCTCTAGGCTTGAGGTGCGCCCCTCAAGCCTACGTTACTCACATGAGCCCGATGGACGTCTTTGACCATTGGAGACCGGAGTCCAACGAGCGTCAGGTCCCGCACCCAGGCACTCTATTCACAAAATCGCAAGTGGTGATCCCGGCACAAAGGCCCTAGGCCTGAGTGTCCGCACTGTTGGTTTTTGCACATCCTCATTGTGCTCTGTTGTGTCCTCTCAGCTTGTGTACATCAGCGTGCAGATGACAAATGGGGAGATTCAACGCTGCTAGAGTGTCTTCTGGTGGAGCCAACGCACGCTAAAGCCTACTCGCAATTCGCTGGAGCCTCCTATCCATGGCGACGTGCTTAGCTCCATAGGCAGGCCTCCTTGGCGGTCGGGCCGCCAGCGGTCACTACCACCGTAAACGCTGTCTGCATGCGTCAGGCGTTGGATCTGACTGTATCGTTGCGTCTGCAGTGTCATGCTCTTTCTATGGTCCGTGTCTTGTGTTGTGTGGCACTATTTGGCATCATGGACCATTGTAGGCACTGCCTGGGTTCAGGCAGCCATAACTCTTTGCTACTTTTTCTAGCTAATTCTGACCGCATGACTACGTTTTCAGCATTGATATTTTGGTATGGTCCAATTTTCAGGCAAAATGGACGACGCCCGGGTTTTGGGATATCGGCCGTCTGGTAGGGCTTACCGAGAAAACCCTGCCTGCCAGAAAATAGGTCTAAGACTATTTTCTGATCGGCTGGTTAGTTGAGTCAAAAGTTGTACACAGCTTGGGGGAGCTAGAACTTGGAGGGTCTTCCATTCTTTCTCGTTCTTCACTCCTAATCAGTTACTTCTAGTTTTCAACTGCTTTCTGACGTTAACACTGGCGCGCGCATTTCTGAGTAACAAACCCATAGCACTCATACTTAGACTCTAGAGAAGCAGCAAGAGGGGGCAGCAAAAAAAGCAACTAGCGTGGAAACCCGCACGCTGCATCAACACATCCACTACCCCAATCTACGCTCTAGTGTAGTTTCCTTTTTAGTATCAGAGCCAGAGCGTAGCAGCAGCAGTAGACGATTGGCGTACAGGTGCCTGACTACGCCGGCGGACCCCCATATGCGCCAGTGTAGGGGAAATGCTGCCGGATTTTTCCGGACAGCATTGACCTACCTGCTGAGGGTGTCAGAATTTTTCCCACGGCCACAGGGCTAGGGGAAATGCTGCCGGATTTTTTCCGGCAGCACTCACCCCACGCTAGACGCGAGGTGAGCGGCAGGCCACGTCAGGCGCTTGCCAGCGACGACGCACGCGGCTACGTCATCCAGGTGGAGTGGCTGCTAGCAAAAGCTCGCAGCAGCAACATGAGCTTGCAACAGCCGCAAGCAGTGGCAGCAGCAACCAGCTATAGCGGTGCGCACCAACAGCCGGCAGCAGCAGTAGCTCATAGTACCTTGTAGTAGCATTAGCCCGCAACAGCAGCGCCAATAGCCAGCAGCTGCACCAACGATCAGCAGTAGCTGCCGGCAGCATCAGCAGTGGCAGCAAGCACCAGTCGACAGCGGCCAGCAACAGCTAGCGGTGGCGGCTATAGTGGCGGCCAGCAGCAGAAGCAGCGGCAGCTGCCTGCTGCTCCCTGTCCACTGCTCGCTGCTCGCAACGAGCAGCGAGCCATTGGTAGCAAGCTTGCTGCTCGCAGTGAGCAGGGAACAAGCAACAGCAAGCAATGAGCACACCGCTTGCGGCTCGCTGCTCACAGCGAGCAGTGGGCTCGTTGTGTCGAGTGAAAAAGAAACTATAAGAAAAAAAGGAGGAGAAAGAAAACCCCCCACCTCACCAACAACGATACCGTGGCTGCTGCAACCGCCACAGCCACTACAACACTAGCAATAATAGCAACAAAAGCAGTAGTAGCAGCAACAACAGCTGCCGCAGGAGCAACAGCCGTAGCAGCATGCAGAAGTAGCAGTTGCAAGAGCAACTACAACAAAAGCTACAACAGCAATAGCAGTAGCACCAGCAACAGCAGTAGCAGCAGCAATAGCAATTGTTGCTACCACAACATCCACAAGAGCACCAGCTGCAAGAGCAACTCTAGTAGCAGTAGCAGTAGCATCAGCAACAACCAGCTACATCGGCAGCAACTGCAGCAGCAGCGGCATCAATAACAACAGACGCTGCAACTGTACAACAGTGGTCCTAATAACGGCTACTACTGACGTCACCATCTAGCTACTCACATCACTATTGATGTCACTAATGACATCATCAAAAAAACAACAAAAAAAGGACAAAAAGGGGGGGGAGACTCTATAATAGCAGCAGCAAATAATGCAACAGCAGCTGTTGATGTCGTCCTAGGCTAATGTCATTGCTAACATCAGAAGCACAAAAAAAAACTGCCAAAGAGATCAAAACCTATGGCCAGTAGCCCTAGTGGGGAGGGGTCCTCCGTTGGGGGGACCCCCAAGGAGGGTACCCCCTCCTCTTCTTGGAGCAGCTACAACAGCTACAGTCGTAGCAGCAACAGTAGCAACAGCAGCAACAGCAGGAATAGGAACAGCAGCAGCAGCAGCAACAACAACAGTAGCAACAGCACGAGCAGCAACAGTAGTAGCAACTGTTGCAACAGCAGCAGCACCAGCAGTAGCAGTAGTAGCAATCGTAGCAACAACAACAGCTGTAGTAGTAACAGCAACGGTAGCAATAACAACTGTAGCAGCAGCAATCCACAGGGATCGTGTCGGCACCTCTAACCCCCTTACTACCATTCAGTAACTGCTCACCGCCCTGACGCAATAGCTTGCAGCAATGCAGCCACTTGCCTCACAGACTGCCACCAGTGTCCCTCTACCGTTATTTCCTCCTAGGCACGCCAGCCCCACTGTGTCCACTGCTACACATTACCTAACGCAGCAGCAGACTCTACGCCAGCGGCAGACACTGACTGCCGTCCTTCACCCCACTCTGGACGCCTGCCATAGGCAAAAGCACTTTGAGACGCTGCCCCCACCGCTTCAGGACGCCGAGCAGTTCTAGAGCTGAGGACTCAGCTTATGCATCTAAGCAAAGGGTGAGGGCATGTGGACATACTACACCCTCCCGTATGGCTCCACCAAGGCCGACCAGTTGTATGACGCCGGTCGCGCCATACGCCCCCACGTCCCTGTCGCTCCTCCGGCTTCCCGCCCGGCCCTCGAGCCTTTTCTTGCGACTTTACCACTGGCGGCAACCCAGACCTTGCAACTGCGTGGCACGTCCTCACTCGTCCCCATCGTGTGTCGAGCGACATTGAGACCAGCCATCTACTCTGGGAGTTCAACTCCCTGCACATGGGGGAGACCGAGACAGTCACCGCATACTGGAATCGGGCTGAGGACATCCTCCGTCGCCTAGGCACCTCTGCTCCAACCCCTGTGGCCGAGCTCATCACCATCAAGCGCGGTGCCACCAGTGTGTACGCGGACGTCTTTGTCCACTACAACCAGGACGTCCCCTCCACCATGGCGGCCCAGGGCACCCTCATGCCCTAGGCAAATGAGCTCTTCCTCAGGATGGGGGAAGCTTAGTAGGAGTCCCGTCTCCAGCGCACAGATGCCCTCGCCTCCCCTGCTGTCGCTTACGTGGACGTCACTTCCCCGGCAGCCGCTACCTCCACTGGCTCCTCGTTGTTGGGAAAGAAGAAGTGCCAGGACAAGAAGGGCAAGGGTCAGCAGAAACAGTAGCAGCAACGGTCGACTGGGTCCGGTAGTGGCTCGGTCTGCCACAACTGTGGCGACCCAAGGCACGGGTGGTACACGTGCCCGCTGCCGACAGACAAAGCACATGTTATCGCCACCATGCGTTGCGCCGTCTTGCCTCTGCGTCGTAGTTGTCGTCGCCTTTGACGCCTCGACCCCGTCCAGCAGCTCCACTCCTCCGACCGCGACACCGGTCTCACCGATACAGCTCCTCAGCAGTATCATCCGTAGCCGTCAGTGCCCCCGTTCCCTTTACTAGGACAATCCTCCTTCTATTCAGGCTCAGGCACCATCACTTAACACTCAGTCTACACTCCTCGGCTGTCCACGCGCGAGAGTGAGCTAGAGCAATTCATTGCGCTTCAGCTGAGCCTGCCTCGCCCCCCCCCTTAGGTAAGTGCGAGTTGCGTCACCTCTTGCTAGTCCCCATTGCCCTGCATGACTGAGCTTGAGCTGCGATTGTGTCTTGCTTCCCTGACTATTTTGCCATCTTCTGTGATCTCCTCTGCCCCTCTTTGTGACGAAGTCACGTGGCTTGATGATTGGCAATCTCAGTTTGCGCCCACTTCCACCGCGTCCGCATCTCTCGCTTGCTGCCATGTGACTGTCAGTGATCTCGCAACACCGGTCTAGGACTTTGACAGGACCTGGATCATCGACTTTAGAGCCAAGCATCACATGACGGCCTCTCGCGAGGCTTTTAGTATGCTTGGTCATGTTGGCAATGTATCCGGGGTCCCGACGGGTTCCGAACAGGTGTTACCTGTCCGTGGTGTTGGCGTTGTTCGTTTCCGTGGTCCTAACGGTGATATCTTCTTGACCGATATCCTCCTCGTCCAAGGTCTTTAGCTCATGCTTCTATCCGTTACTGCCCTTGACCGCATGAGCATGGACATTGTACACTTGCGTGGTGTTGGCACTGTGTTCTTATGTCCATCCGGTCTTGTCGTCCTGCACGCCACCGCCCGTGGCAACCTGTGGCACGTACCTCGTCTATCCTCTTCTCCTTTTGTCCCCTCCTCATCTGCAGCCACAGGCCATGTGTTTGTCACCAGCATGCTCTCTCCACAGCACACCCGCCTCTTGTATCGCCACCTTTGCCACGTCCACTCTGCTGTCCTAGATAGCATGCTCTGTACCCAGCCGGCCAAGGGCCTTGACACGAAGACTTTCCCTCTCCCGTGCCCCACAAGTCAAGATGCACCGGTCCACATACCCTCTGTCCTCCTCCCGTGCATCCACCCCTCTAGACCTGGTCCATTCCGATGTCATGAGTCCTCTCCCTACCGAGTCTGTCGGAGAGTACGGTCGCTATGTCCTCACCCTCACGGATGACTACTCTCGCTACCGGTGGGTCTTTTGCCTTCGGTAGAAGAGCGACGTCGTCCATGTTATTCAAGACTGGCTTGTCTGTGCGGAGCGCGATTGTGGTCGATCTCTTCACCGCTTTTGCTCCGATTGTGGTGGTGAGTACATGGACAAAACCGCAATTTTTCTCGCCTTCCGCGGTATCCACCACAAGACGCCCGTGCCCTGCACGACTGCCCAGAACGGCGTCTCCGAATGGTGGAACCGTGCCATGGTTGATGCCGTCCGCACCATTCGGGTTGCGTCTGGCCTCTCCGATGGCTTCTGTTTTAAGCCATGGCCTACATGACGTGGGTCTGGAACTGGATTCCCCACGGATCCCTTCCCCCCCAGTCCACGCCATACCAACACTGGTGTAGTCAGCGAGCTGACCTCCGCCCGGCTCAAATCTGGGGCTGCGTGGCCATTGTGTGGCTGCCCGTCCCATAGCAGGCCGGCAAGTTCGTCTCCCACGGGCGTCCTTGCACCTTTGTTGGTGTCTCTCGTCAGTCCAAGGCTTGGTGCTTCTGAGATCCCTCTTGATAGTGCATCGTCGAGTCCCGCGATGCCCTCCTCTTTGAGGATCTGTTTCCGCGCGATCTCGTTTGCTCGAGCTCGTCAGTGTCCCTCCCGTCGGGTGTGGGAGTGGTGAGTCCGTCCTTTGTCATGCTGCTTCCGGGTGGCACATCACTTCACCCCTCCGAGCCAGTAGCCCCAGTCGAGCCCGTTGGCCCCTCCGGGCTAGCCGTCCCAGTCGCGTCCACTGATCCCTCCGGGCCAGCCGCCCCAGACGTGTCCACTGGTCCCTCCGGGCCAGCCGCCCCAGTCGCGTCCACTAGTCCCTTCGGGCTAGTCGTCCCAGTCTTGTTCACTTGTCCCTCCGGGCCAGCCACCCCAGTCGCGTCCACTGATCCCTCCGGGCTAGTCGCCCCATTCGTGTCCACTGGTGCCTCCGGGCCAGCTGCCCCACACTTGACCGCTAGTCTTTCGGGCCAGCCGTCCTAGTCGTGTCCACTAGTCCCTCTGTGCCAGACGTCCCAGTCGCGTCCACTGGTCTCTCCGGGCTAGCCTCCCCAGTTGTGTCCACTGGTCTCTCCAGGCCAGCCGCCCCAGTTGCGTCCATTGGTCCCTCCAGACCATCTGCAACAGTCGCACCCGCCGGCCCCTCCGGGCCGGCGGTCCCAGTCGCGTCCTCTGGCCCCTCCGGGCCAGCAGCCCTAGTCGTGCCCGCTGGTCCCTCTTGGCCAACAACCCCGTCCGCCTCCGTCGGCCCCTTAGCCTCAGTGCCATCTCTTGCCTTGCCACGCTACACCCGTGGCCCAAGCGGCAGCCTCCGACGCAGACCGTCAGTGAGCGCACATATCGCAACACCTCGCCCAGTGGTGTCTCAGCCCCTATCACTCCACGTGTCTCTTCCACTCCTATGGTCATGAGTGGGGACCTTGGCACCAAGGCCCTCGGCTTGACCACTTGAGCTATCATTGCAGACCTTCATCACGCGCATCAACATGTTGTCACGGCTGCACTCGCACGCATCCCACCTGGTGCTCGAGATGCACAAGCTTTCTCAGTCGGCTCCATAGTACGCCCAAAGGACCCAGCCATCCTGCGCGTGGCTCAAGCCTCTCATAAGGCTACACACAAGGATGCTGCCTATGCTGACGAGCTTTCTGCTATCCTACAGTACCACGTGTATGACCTCGTCGACATTCCTCCAGGTCAAAAGGCCTTTGGTGCCAAATAGGTCTTTCGGCCCAAATGGAAGCCCGACGAGTCCTTGGACATTTACAAGGCCCGCCTCACAGCCAAGGAATTTTCTTAGATCCCTGGGGTCGATTACAACCAGATCTTTGCCCTAGTTGGCCGGTTCTCCATGAGCCCGGTGGTCTTGAGCCTGGTTCCCCAGCATGGGTGGGAGCTGCATCAGATGTACGTGAGCAACGCCTTCCTCCATGGTTCACTAGAAGGTGAGGAGCTCAACATGGTGCAGCCTCTAGGCTT
Organism: Penium margaritaceum; assembly: GCA_023375785.1. Taxonomy (NCBI): domain Eukaryota; kingdom Viridiplantae; phylum Streptophyta; class Zygnematophyceae; order Desmidiales; family Peniaceae; genus Penium; species Penium margaritaceum. Next base: position 151,909 of record SZWC01002531.1, on the reverse strand, counting down.
CGACGACGGCACTGGGAGAGTGTGGCGGTTGCGGAAGGTCCTCTACAATAGGAGGTCTTGGTGCTGGAACCAGGAGATCAGTAGCACGCTCCTCCGCGGCGGCCTCCAGCGCAGCACTGTAGACCTGGCACTGTTTGTCAGCCCGCGAGGCCAGACCCTCGTCGCTGTCCTGGTCTACCACGATGATCTCCTCATTGTGTTGCCTAACATGGCTGCCATCCAAACTGTCAAGGATCTACTACACACCACCTACCAGATGAAGGATCTCAGGTCTGCTCGAGTCTTCCTGGGCATGGAGCTCGAGCATGATCGCTCCCAGGGCAGCCTGCACGTCCACCAGGCTGCCTATGTGCAGACACCGTCCACTTACTTCGCCAAGGACATGCCCCTCGTGCCGAGCGCATCTTCACCCATGTCACCTGATGGCCAAGTGAAGTTCAAGAGTGCTGACCCAGCCATTGTGGGGAAGCCAGTTGACGTGATCACGTACTTGCGAGTCATCGCGTCATTGATGTTCCTGGCAACGACGACACGCGTAGACATCGCATTCGCCATCAACCTCCTGGCTCAGTTTTATCAAGAGCCGTGTCACCTCCACTTCAAGGTCGCGATCCAAGTACTACGCTATGTCGTCTTGACTCCTCCGCAAGGTGTTATGTTCCGCCGCTAGCCATCCGTGGTTGCAGTGGGATACACCGACATTGACTGGGTTGGTAGTACAGACTGTAAGAGTTGCACAAGTTGGATTTTTTTGGTCGATGGCACAGCTGTGTCCTAGAGCAGTGGCAAGCAAGAGTGTATTGCACGTAGCACTGCTGAGGTCAAGTACGTGGCCCTTGGCTCGGGCACGTGTGAGAGTGTGGTTGCATCGTCGGTTGTCTGAGCTGCGTCAGTCCGTCGCATCCATCACGTTGTATTGTGACAATGAGAGTGCCATGACCATTGCCGACAATGACGGCGTGCATCAAACACGCACTAAGCACATCAATGTTGAGTATCACTATGTGCGTTCCTTGTTGCATGACGGTAGCATCAACATTGTGTGAGTTGAGAAAGCACAGGAGCTGGCTGACTTCTTGACAAAGGCATAGAAGCACGACACGTTCAAGAAGGTTGTCAGTTCGGTTGGTGTGCGTCCGTGGGTTGCCCTCTATGTCCCCGCGCTCTGGGGGAGTCTGATTGTTGATTGTGTCTCTTCCAACCCATGTGCACTACGCCTGTGAGTCATGGTTGAGTGTTGGTTTTTGCGCATCCTCATTGTGCTCTGTTGTGTCCTCTCGCCTTGTGTACATCGGCGTGCAGGTGACTGACAGCGAGATTCGACGCTCCTGTAGTGTCGTCCAGTGGAGCCGACGCACGCTGAATCCTACTTGCAGTTCGCTGGAGCCTCCTCTCCATGGCAACGTGATCAGCTCCATCGCTAGGCCTCCTTGGCCGTCGGGCCGCCAGCGGTCACTGCCACCACAAATGATGTCCGCATGCGTGAGGTGTTGAATCTGACTGTATCGTTGCGTCTGCGATGTCATGCTCTGTCAAGGGTCCGTGTCTTGTGTTGCGTGGCACTGTTTGGCATCATGGACCATCATTGGCACTGCCTGGGTTCAGGCAATCATAACTCTTTGCTGCTATTTTTCTAGCTGATTCTGACCGCACGACTGCGTTCGCAGCGTCGATGTTTTGGTATGGTCCCCTTTTCACGCAAAAGGGGAATGCACGACGCCCGGGTTTTGGGTGGTCGGCCGTCTGGCAGGGCTAACCGAGATAACCCTGCTTGCCAGAAAACAGGTGTAGGACTATTTTTTGATTGGCAGGTTAGCTGAGTAAGACGTTCTACACAGCTGGGGGGAGCTAGAACTTGGAGGGGTCTCCCATTCTTGCTCATTCTTCACTCTTAATCAGTTGCTTCCAGTTTTCAACTGCTTTGTGACGCTAATACTGGCGTGCGTATTTCTGAGTAACAAACCCGGAGCACTCATACATAGACTCTAAAGCAACAGCAAAACGGGGGAGCAGACTAAGCAACTACTGTGGAAGCCTGCACGCTGCATCAACACCACCACTGTCCCAACCTGCGCTCTAGTGTAGTTTCATTTTTGCACTGAGCACACAGAGGTACATCCAGCGTGCGCCATAGGGCACGATCTCGTCACGCTCAAGCTTCATATCGCTTGTGATGCAGGAGCTGATTTTGTGGTCGTCAGACCTAGCACTGAGGCGTGTGCTCTTGCCACGCAGAGCACTCTCTCTATGGTGCCTGAACCGGGCACACTAAGGGAAGCTCTCTCATCACAGGATGTTGACGCTTGGCGTGCTGCCTGCAAGAATGAGGTTTGCGCCATCCGAGAGCACAGAATTTACGAGCTAGTCGACCTTCTACCTAGGATGAAGGCTATTTAGATTGAGTGGGTATTTACGTGGCTCAGCTACCTGGCTGTGAGGACGATGACAAGGTCTAGTGGTTGCGCAAGTCCTTGTATGGCTTCAAGCAGTCTCCTCGGTGTTGGAACCAGGAGATCATTGGCACCGTGACTTGTGGGGGATGTGTATAGAGAAAAGCAGATCCCTCTCTCTTTATTTGACGGACGACTGAGCAGTTCACCACCATCCTAGTCTATGTTGACGACCTTCTTATCGCATCCCATTCCATGGAGGCCGTGAAGGAGGCCAGGGCTATCCTCCAGACTGCCTATAGGATGAAGGACCTTGGTCCTCTAGCGGTGTTTCATGGCATGGAGATCGTGCGAGACCACAGACGTCGGACGATATTGCTGCATGAGGCCCGATACACACGTGTTGTGGGGGAGCACTTCTGCGACCTCCTTGGCGCAGTGCCCACAACATCCACACCTCTCACTCCTGACGTGCACGATGTCCTGAAGGTGGACGATCCCACGTAGCTGGGGGAGAAAGCAGATGTGACCATGTACCTCCGTCTAATCGGATCTCTGATGTACCTGGCCACTGCCACACGTCCAGACATCGACTCTCCCGTCAACCTCCTTGCCCAATTTCTGCAGGCTCCACGCGCTTGAACGCTTCATGCGGCTGTGCAAGTGGTGCAATACGTGGTCTCCACACTATACCTCAGACTTTACTTTCCCCGGCAGTGTTCGGGGGTCCTTAACGACTACACCGCCAGCGATTGGGCCTGGAGCCCAGATGGACGTGTTGTGATTTGTGCCGTTTCTGTACAGTTTACTGTGACCACTCGGCCGTGTCCATACTCGTGCAGATCCCTGAGGCAGGCGGCCCTGGTGACACCGGCGCGACGACAGGCGGCGGCCTACCCGTCTGGAGGTGACCGACCACTGCTCCAGAGCCCCAGATGTCATCGGGACTCCTTGCTGTGCCT
>SZWC01002531.1:103386-118916 GCA_023375785.1 Penium margaritaceum | reverse complement strand
GTTCTTGGACTGCCGCGTGCGACACCCGCTGTGCGCCGCGGCAGGTACTTATGCCCTGGACCCGTCATTTGTCATTCCTCTCTGCATTTACTAAGCTATTGAAGCTTATGAGACTTTGCGCGTCTCCCTAGCCTGATCCTTGCTGTTTCTTGCACCTGCCTGCTTGCTAGTGCATCAGTTGACTGGACAGTGTCGCCACGTCAGCAGCAGCAAGGCTAGGAAGCTTCCTAGCAGTTTCTCATGAACCCGCTACACAACCATTGACCCTGGAACCATTGTTTGATTCAAGCATGAGGGAGCGGTAATTTCAATGTGGCTCGCAGTTTTGGTTCCAGCACCTAGTTCAACCAGGTGTTGGAACATGGAGGTCCGCCATATCCTCTTCAAGGGTGGTATGATACCCAACGCCGTGGACATGAATACCGTAGTGATATTTGAATTCGCTCATCTTTTAGAACATAATTATATGCTTTTCAATTTCGCCCAGAAAATGGACTTTTTGAATTTACTGGGTGCTCGCCCAACCCTGTATGGGTACATTAAAGTGGTTTTCAATTTCGCCCATTGTCTGACGATGACGATGCCTAGTCTTTCTTTTTTTTTCGAAAGCTCGAACTTCGCTCGTCGAAGTTCGAGCTTCCGAATGCTCGAGTTGCACAACCGTCAGATCTTTTTAGGTTACATAGTAACCCTATTACAATTGCTTCGCGTGCAAAACTGTGCTGAAGAAAATCGTGATTGGTGGATCGGTCATTTTCCTGACGTGTCCACCAATCAGGGTGCGAAAAATTGTCAGACTGTATGCCCCCCCACGTCCGCGGACACACAGCCTAGGTCGACCCTAAGAAAAAATCACGGACATCGACCTAAATGACCGGACAGACCCCAAACCGTGCGGAATGACCAGTCCGACGCCAGGACAAAAGGGTAAGGACAGTACGTTGGGTTGGGTCCAGCCCGTCGAGTCCACCGGCGAGCAGAATTTAATGTTGTTTTTTCCCCTTTATGTCGCTCCTCCTTGGCCTCGCACTGTCCTGTTTCACAAAACTGGTCGTCATGGCAAACTCTTTAGACTCGTGAACCCGGCTTCAATGAGGGTTAACATACAAATGAAAGAAAAGAAATTCAACTCAAGTTATGGACGAAGGTAAATAAATTTAACTCTGCATATGATTACGTATTATTATTTTTATAACATAAGGAAACATCCCAAATTCATCCAGATTTTATTGAAGATCATTTTTTTTGTGAAATTCATAATAGACGTGTGAAACTCTCATGTTCACGATAAAAGAGCATATTCATCTCATATAAATGAATTCATCATCAGATAGAACTATATTCATAAAAAAGACCAGGAAGAAATGCCTTTAGAGGTTTTTCTTCAATATGTTGGTGAATTGTTTTACAGAATTGTGTATCGTCAACCGCATTCGGTCAAATTTTGGTTGTCTTTTTTGCTTTTACATGCACAAAAGCTAGAATAAATCCAGCATAGCTTGAAGTAATTTAGGAAGAGTTCGCCCAAACCATACACAATGTTTAAGAGCACTCATGGGCGAACCAAAAAAAACAGTTTGAACGAATGCGGGTGACAGTTTTGCAGTCCATTTACAACCAATTTTGGCTTCCACGGACGAGGTAAAGTCTCATGGTAAACCTTCCATGATGTGGTCCAGATTGCGGGCATTTATTTAGCCTCTTAAGAGATACCTATATGAATACTTTTGCTCGGTTTCTATGTAACCCTATGCACGCTTTGCGTGCAACACCTGCCTCTTGTTTTTTTTTTTTTGCCGTGAGAGAGCCTTGGAGGTGAGGGAAGCTATGCTGCACCCTTGAGAGCAACCAGGGTTACTTCTCTCTTGCAGAGAATTTCAGCCACCGGCTGTGTCTCATGTGGTTATCTACACCAGTGTAGATACCCACAGGACCCTCGTCTTATGGGTTATGTGGGAGTCCCACCCACTAACCCCACCCCCAAGAGTATCTTCCGCCATGGTCGTAACCGTGCGCGTGGGGGTTCTAGATAGTGTTCTCTTTGGTAGAGAGAACTAACTAGAAATACTCGCCCCCCCCCAGAATGGTTCGATTTGCTTAACCAGATGTGTAGAGTGGGTGCAAGGACGAGGTGCGGAGGGTTGACCTTTTTGTCGAAAAAGCATATTGCCGTGGTCTCCGTGAGAGATGTTAAATTTGTGTGTGCTCGTTTCGGGGTCGAGCAGGATACGGAGATGACATATAGGTTTAGATGATCTTCGAACGCTTTGAAGATGGACAGACAGAGAATGGATGTTGGGTTTTTAAGTGATTTGCGGTTGCCGAGAGAAACTGCACAGCGATACTTCCAGATTTCATGAAAGGTGATGCATTGGATTGATTGCCACCATTGGAATCTAGAGTGTATATTTTGGAAGAGGAATGGATGTACGCTTGACTTGTTGCAGAATAGTTGCAAGCATCGTAAACATTTGTCAACGACTTGCCTGATTTAAGGACACATGTGGAAAGCATGTTGAATCATTTCTACATGGATGAGACACAGCCATCAGATCACAACTTGCAATCCGATGGCTGCCCGTTTGACGTGCGCGCCTCCTTGGTGCGCAGCAACCTCGCCACCGTCGCTACTTGAACCAGAGCAGATGGTAGTGAGCTATTTCGTGAGACTCACACGGTGAGAGCATTGAACCAGAGCCCGAAAATGTCATTGTGCCTTAGATTCATGGGGTGTACTTGATTTCCTTCACATTTACCATTTTGTCCACCACGCTCCCGAAAATCTGGAAAATGACATAGGTTTTTGATGTAATTAATTGGAAAACATGTTAGGCAAATGTTAGAGGTAAAAGCCTGGAATTTTTGGTGTGATACTAGAAGAAACTTCACAATATCAAAGGGAACACATGGGCAGATGTGAAAAATTACGTTGAACGAATACAAGGCCCAGTACGGTATCTTCTTTTTTCCAATATACAATTTCCCTTTCACCGCGCTCCTTTGTGTGGATGACATGCGTGTTGCATTGATTGGCCTTGGTACCATGAAGCAAGGGACTGACTTTATGCAATCCACATGCACGGTGGCAGATTTCGGGTTTGTGCAAGCACTAATTGGCATGCAGATTGAGCACGACTGCGTCCATGGCATTCTATGTGTGTATCAAGCTGCTTACGTTAAAATAATGGCCGAATGCTTTGTGGACCCACTGTCCACTAAATCTAGCGTCAGCACACCCGTGACGCCATGCACACAACTCACATTGAGAGCTTATGATGCTAAGATGCTTGGTGAGGATGTGGGAGTAACCAGAACTCTTTTCCATTGGACCACTCCTATTCCTCCCCACCACCACGCGCCCGGATATTGCTTTTGTTTTAAGCTTGTAGCATCCATTTTCAAAATACATGTACTAGTTGAATCTACACGTAGCCATTCATGCGATGTGCCATGTTTTCTTTGCCCCACATTGTGGATTCACATTCAATCACCAACTGTCCGTGGTAACAAACGGTTACACAAGTTGTGGTTAGCTTGGGATTGCAAACAACAAGAGTTGCACAGGGTAGATCTTCCTCGTCGACAATGCTGTAATCTTGTGATACATTGGTAAACATGGATGTACTACATGCAATACAAGAGGGGAAAATGATGTGTCATTAGGTACATGTGACAGTGTGTGACCCGGTGGCCTGCTATGTGAGTTTCATTGGCTCGTGACATCCATCGTGGTGCATTATTACAATGAGAGTGACATTGCCATTATAGACAACAATATTGTTCTACACATACACACACACACACACACACACACACACATAACCCACATAAATTTGGAGTTTTTATATGTACATACCTTTCGTGTGAAGGTACCATCTACATTGTGTGTCTCAACACTGTGTAGTTACTGGCTGACTTCTTCACCAAGGGCATCAAGCGCACGTCATTTGAAAAGGTAGCGATTCTAGTTGGTCTGCATTGGTGAGTGCGTCGTGTACCCATGAGCCTCCCTTATGTAGGAATTCATCCTCTTCACCCTCTTTCCTATTTTACTCATCGTCATGCCTGTGTAAATTTGCTTGAATACGAGGGCATGGGGGAGGGTGATGTATGTTGTGCACTACCTGTGGATGCATGACCTCTACACGTGTATGTGCACGGGTGTCAATGGGGCACTCAATAGTGTTTTAGTTTGTACGTGTACTAACATAATGACCTACATCATGAGTTATCGTTGTATGTACTTACTCCTTGTGACAATTGACTCAACAAACCTTGACAACGGCAGACATTGAGCAATCGATATGATGTTGCACTATGGTGAGACACATGGCTCCCGTCTCTTCTTGTGGACTCTCCAACTTGGTATATCTTTACAAGAAGATCCATCACCAGCATGCACTTTCACTCATGTTGTTGGTCATCAATGACGGTTGCTATGAATATAGTTTAGTCTACATGGGTCTAGTCAACCATAGCTTCCTTTTGAGAAACATTTGGTTCATTAACTTCACGACTGCATTCGCAGCACACACAGTATTTTTTTTGCTCTGGATTTCATGAAAAAAGTACGATGCTTGGATTGGGGGGGGGGGGGAACCGTTCATCTAGCTAGGCTTGCCAATGAAATCCCACAAACTAGAAAACAACGGATTCTCATGGTTGGCTAATTCATCAAGTAAGAAGCCTCACAACGGTGAGGATCCGGGTTTGTGTGTAAGGGGTCTCCTATCAAATTCCATTATTGTTATTTACAACGTATTTGCATAACATGAGCTACAATTATACCACCAAATATTGAAAGGAAGTTTTCCCTCCCATACGTATGCAACAAGTACTACTCTCGTGCCTTGTATAAACGCATCAGGCCATGGACTTCACTCCAATTGCATGAGGTAGCATAAAATAGTATTGTACAGACTAGTAGAATATCATTTGCAGCAGATTCCACATTGGCGACTACCATTTCCTCCAAAAAACGAGTGTTAGATTACAATGGCAGGACTCAAAAAGTGAAACCTAAGTGGGTGTGGCCATTTGCAATTGAAGAAATGGAGACATTTATCATCATACGTTCTTGCCTCCTTTGTTGGCCGGCCTATTTACATCAACGGACTCAACTCACCGGACAAGCACCCCCTCATAGAGACGTTTCGGACGAGGCCACGGAGTAAGTAGACAAAGATGTTCTTCGATATAACCAGCAAGGAAAAGTGCCAGGGTGTATTGTCAAGTGGCAACGCTACAATGTCTTGCACAAAAACAGGGAGACCTGCAACAAATAACCAGATGATGACCAATAGGTTGACAATTCATTTAGCCTTTGTTGAACTACGTTGCACAAAGTGTAGGAAGATCACAACCAAAGGAGGGGACAATGTTTTGGCGCTAATGCACACCAGTCTTTCAATCATACGCTCATGTACTTATGTTCTTACATTCGTGGCCTAACACGTAGTGTCATTTCAATGTTTGGCCTTATGTATTGTCGCCAAGTGCCCCATACTTTTATGGTATGCCTTAAAACGAGCTCATGAGCTCAGCAACTTGACAAAAATTTTGAAAAAATATAACAAACCATTTATATCTTCCGACATGCTTCGGTCGAATTAGAAAGTGCATTAGAATTGTGAAAAGACACTTCTCGTAATTGCTAAAACCCCCATCCTTTTTATTTTCTTAAAGCATCTTCCTGTAGTGCTATGTTACACAGGTCATTTGGCTTGACTATCTAAGAGAGAAGTTATGTCGCGTTCTTGTCTCGGCTATTATAGACATGCTCTTGAAAGTTAGATACTTGTCATCAAAGAACACTCGTGGTTATTTATGATTGATCTGACCATCCCAAATCCTCCAATTGTAGCTTGTTTTGCAATTTTTATTTGTTCATTGTCCATGTCCTAGTCAGCATACTCGGGAGGGATGTGTCACTATCCTTACTTGCAATGTGATTTAGCAGAGATCCATAACTGTATGAGGCGAATACATAAAATTGGTCACATGCTACTTGGTTTCAAAGTAGAAGTTCTCCAAATGGTGTGTTGGACGTCCCAGAAGTATAAGAGATTCTAAACTCCACAGGTGGAAAATTTTGTCCTTGCATTTGTGGCCCACTCTGCGACAACACCGGGAGGGCATTTTGGCCACCCACCCCGACCTCCGATGTTCCGTTCCCAAAGATTATGACAAATCCGACCACTTCCCACAACGATTAACAGATGTATCATTAACCGTGTCGATGTTTCGCTGTTTTTTTGTTGGCCTTTCAATTGCACACGAATTTCGTAAATATGGGCCTTGATACTCTCAAATCCACCTGGCTTCTTGGGAGAGCTTCTCGAACTCACCATTCATGCTCGACCTTGGACGCCAAATCACTGTGCACCCAGAAAAGATAGAAGCAATTGCTGGTTGGCCAATAACTACTAGCGTTCGTAATGTCCAATTATTTTATGGATCTTGCAATTGTTCATGTCAATTCATAAAGGACTACAACCGGATTTTAGAGTCGCTCTCCAACATCACTTGTACAACCACCGAGTGGAATCTGGGGATAGCAAACAAGAAGCATTTAGCTTTTTGAGAAACAACATGGCCTTGATGCCAGTCGTAAGATTGACACGTCCTACGATGGACTACGTCACGGTCATAGCACATCCAGTCGATTACCCAGACCCATTCTCTGTCCAGAGAACATGGAGGAGAACAACCGGTTGCGTACATGTGAAGAAGGCTCCATGGGATGGAACTCAGCTATGCGCAATACAAAAAGGGGATTCTCACAGTCATGCATGTGTGCAACATGTGGGAATGATAGTTACAGCGCCAACTATGCATCATTCATCGTGACCATCATGTACTTAAAGATCCCAATGCAAAGCTAAATGTAAGTCGTCGTCAAACTCAACGGATGGTTTTCCTTTAGTCCAAATTTAACTACGGCATCAAGCAACAACCAAGAGAAATAGATCCTGTGGATGCTCCGAGTCGATGACCAAAATTGATGGCCAAGATTAACATGCTACTTGTCAAACAAGACCCGTTTCTTGGTAGGCTATTCGTGAAGAATTACGAGGAGTTTGGCACGTATGATATGGTTTTTTGTGGTTGGAGAACCTCTACTGCCAACAGTTATTCACTCGTTAGGTCATCGTACCACCAAACAACGGAGTAGGATGGATGCTATTAGAGGAGTGCTATGACACCGGTCCCGGTGGATTGTTAAGCAATGATAATATGCTAATAAAGCCGGCAAAACACTTGTGGCAGGAGAAGTTGTAAATTGGATGCCTTCTATGAATCATGCAACACCTATCAATAGCAAAAATCTCATTGCATGAGATCTCCATAACTAATCCCACCTCTTCCTGTTATGATGGAGTCATGGATCAATATCAACATGGATTTTGTGACAAGACTACTTGCCAACCCTGAGTGTTACAATGTCGTCCTCGTGGTTGTGGATAGGCTTTCAATGGTATCGCACATCATGTCAACAATGAACACATTCACAAGAAAATGAAAACAACCATAGTTTCTAAGTCAGATTATGCGGCTTTACAAAGTGCCACGTACCATCTTCAACTACACGGACAACTATTCTTTATCTTTTTTTGGCACGGATTGATGATGCCTTATGACAGTTTAGTCCTGTTCTCATTGGAGTTCCATCCTGAAACTGACAACAGGCCGAGCACACCAATTTTATCCTCAAACACCTTAGCCATAATTTATGTGAACAACATGGCACAAATGGGCAGCTAAGCTACCGACGACTGAACTCGCATACACTTCCACATCACTACGGACGAAAGAACACCATTGAATGGGTGAAATCCCCTTTGAGGTGGTTTATTTCAAAACTTCTCGCCACGCAGACTGAATTTCAGAGCTATACTATTCGATATCCAGTGACAGAATCTCTCTGGTGTTTGAGAGGAAACACGCGATACCCTTGTTGAGACATAAATATTTATGAAGCTAGCAGTGGATGGACATTGCAGTGATGACGTACTTAGCGCTGGGTGGTGCATCTTGCTTGGCTCAACGACCATCAAACTTCTACCACAATACTTTGGAACGCTCACATATTTGTGTTTGCAACCTTTTGAGATGAAGTGAATGTGGACCCTTGTCGTCGCTCGACCTTCCTTCCATTGAAGCATGGCGATTCAACCTGCTTTGTACATCAGCAATCTAAAACACTATATGGACCCAACAGAGGAATTTTGTAATAGAGATGTCGCTCCTCTAGTCCCACCCAAATAGCCGGCAGTGTGGAGTACATGATTGAAGACATAGTCAAACATCAGTGTCATGGAAAAGTGATCGAGTATATTGTCATAGGACAATGCTATATGTGCACGCACCATGGATGGGAGCTTTGTGACAACTCCAAGACGTTGATCACCTCGTCTTTAGCTACAACCGCCATCACCGGTCTATGTATGCTTACACGACAGGGCGTTGTGGCTAAGATTGTGTTTAAAGTTTTGCGCACGACATACAAGAGTCCACAAACTGCGCGAGTCGGCATTCGTGTCTTTGCACTCGTGCCCACTGTGCGTGGACCAGAGGATTCTCCCCTTGGTCGACCGAGGGCACTTTGACCACCTTCTTTCACCTCCGGTGTTGCGTTTTTTAGGTTTTAAGAACTTGGACCACTAAATTCAATGGTTGGAAGGAGTATAATGAACAACATCGATGTCTCCATACTTTTCGGCCCACTTCTTTGCGATGCTTTACTCTCATAAAACAGCGCCTCGGTATGCCCAGTCCCCCTTGACTTCTTGGTGGCGCTTCTCAAAGCAACCAATCATGGCGCAACCTCGTACACATTGTATCGCTCGAGCGTTGAAAACCTAACATGAACCTCGTAAAGGTTTTTGTCACCGTACATACTATGGTGCTCATTGATTTTGACCACTGACTTCTTGCATGCTTTCTTTGATAAACTTGTAATGGTTTTAATACTTATAAGTGTATGTGCTTACAATTGACAAAAAATGGTGGGAATTACATTACACGCGACAAAAAGTCTCGATTAGTTACTGGTTTGCGACGAACCATGGAGACATGCTCAGGTGATTGAAGTTTTTAGCGGTCGATTCCAACTACTTGGACATTCAGCTGGTCGAATTGCACCGGTCAGGCGGGACTCGTCACAAGGCTGGTCATTTCCGCATGAATGGTTATGCAAATGGTCACGCGACTGGTTGGTTCCGTACGACTGGTCACACAGCTCCTTGGTTTTGATCGCAAGTTGAGTGCACGCGCAAGAAGTATGGAACGCACCACGCTCGAACATTATCGTTCCTCAAACTTATGTGTGTTGAAAAAAATATGCCAAAACCAGTAGCCCACAAACTATGGCATCAGACAAGTAGAAAAAGATGGTTGACCATTAAATCCGCCGAATTGATCATGAAGTGATTCAGGTGGTACATTTGAATCCAATGAAATTCCAATCCTGGCAAATTTCAGCCACTAATAAGATCACTATCGTCGAAATGAACGATCGATAAAGTATGCGCTTGACTTATTTGACGCTTGTCATCGAAGTTCTAGGTGCTTGAGAACAATACTCCATCCGTCACAAGCCCTCGAATGTAATGTTTTGCAGCTAATCCTCCAACATGTTATCACCCCTCTCGATTCTTGCTCCCACATGATAACCGAAAGGGTTCGATCTCCCCTTCTTTTTCCCGCACGCAAAACCATCGCACAACATACATTCTTCTACATTCGGCGCAGGCGGAACCAGTGCCAAACATAAAGCCATGTATCGTGCGAGGGTTTTGCGCGTCGGAAAGCAAGGGGCAATGGCTTACTTGCAATCAAGCGAAAATTCCTTTTTTTTATGTTACCTTTGGAAGTGCAAACCCCCGTAACACCTTATGAGCCTCATTCAAGCCCTGATTGAAATTACATCCAGTGTTTTGAGGTTCTAACAGTGTGTGGCCTATTACTGGGCTTTGTAGTAGTACGGCCCATTAGGCTCCCTTTTCGAGGATGGGACGTCTTGAACTCCCCATCCAAACCATACGCACCCCCCCACCCTTGAACATGTACAAACTCTGAGAGGTCAAAGAGGTCTGTGACTGTTAAAAAAAAATTGTCAACGTAAGCATGCCAACGCTGCATTCCATGCAGGGATGACATGCTGAATCCTCTCGGTGTTCGTTGTTAAGGTAACATTCTTTTGATAACAGGTAAGGGAGTCCTTACATCCTTCACATTGGGGGAAATTGGTTTGTTTTTTCTCTCGGCTCAAGGGCGGGACATACACACTATCAGATTTTATAGGTATTCCTATATGTACCAAAACACGGGATATATGACTCGCGTGCACGACTTCGTTTGAGGACATTGCTTCTTTTGAAGTCCCCACTCGTCTGGAACATGACATCCAAGCACGTGTTTGTTTCAAGGTTATCAGTAGAGTTCTGTCTCAAGGTCATTAGTGGGGTTAAAGATTGACGTTAGATAATTCGGCAACTCTGTGAGGTACCCCGCTATGCCCTCTCACGTATGCCATATACCCCGTATTGCAAAACGCGTCACCATTTTACCATGCTCCAGGTTTGCGTCGTTCTTAGCCTTGTCTTAAAAAACTGGAATTTAAGTGGCCCCGCATCGTGACGCCACTGTCGATGTAACCCGCAAAGTACTGGTCCATATCGATTCATACATAGCGGCATATTATCTCTTGTTTTGGGAGAAGATGGATGTGCTTGTTGAATGATGCCTGTGACATTGATGTTAGTACTTTCCAAAGAAAACGGTTGCCAAACACCTAGGTTGTGGTTCCATGCGCAAGGAGGGGAGGTTGTTGAACGTCGCGACGTTCAACGTGTGTCAAATGGCACAAGTTTGCAACTTCAATGGGAATGGATTTGCCACTACAATGTTCGTGACAAACTACATGAGGATTGGTACATAATCTGAATGCCGAGACCCTATGTCGGTCGTATTACAACCGTTCTTCAATATGAGTGCATATGTGACATATACTCTGTTCGTATTCGTTGTACCCCATGATCGTCTATACGTCGTAGCAAGTCGTCTTACGGATGGGGCGGATGGTGATGTCGAAGCAACACGGGGTACATAGTGGTTGATATTTTAAAGCCGTGGCGATTGGTTATCAAAATTTTTAAGTCAGGGAGAATGGTGACCCATATTTGAAAGTTGGGGCAAATGACATTACTCCTCCTAAGAGGCGGGGTGTCAAAGGAATTTATCGTAGATACTCTTTGTTGTGTCAGTTGTCGAAATCGTTCGTTGGACATATTCATCGCTTTCTTTCTTGTGCAAGGATGCCACTATACAGTAATGACCCTAAAGTTTTGTTGCACAAAAGTGAACATAGTTACGTAAAAACATATGCAAGGTTTGTTACAAGTGAAACAAAAAAGTTTGAAATGCAAAATTCGGGAAACAGTATTGTAAAAATTCGAATTTTTTTTTGGTTTTCAAGTATACTTGAAATGTGTTTCTTTCTTTATAATTCAATGAATGTTTCGTCCCCCTGTCAAAGTGTTTACAAATATGAACTTATACGGAGAAGGTTTCATGAAATAATTTGTGCAAAGTTAAGTATAACTACAAGTTTTTTTGAAAATTGTCAGATTTTACCCATTTTCACACATTATTTTGTCCCACAGATTACGGTCTGTGCATTTATTGCTTCCATACGTGTGTCCATGTAAATGTAAGTTACATGAATTCATCTATGAATCTTAATATGTAAGATAGGTTCAATTATTATTAGTTATGTTAAATTATGCAGCTTTTTATTCATGTTCCTATGATCCGACCATCATATGTTAATGATTTGTTGCAACTTAGTGTGTGATAAAATATTTTAAGTTGAGACAAGTTGAATACCCCATGATATACTTTCTTTTAAGTTTATCTATTTTCATGATATTTCCCACGTCTGAAGCACACAGACTCAACAATTAGTTTTTTGTGTCAAAACAACTTGGATCCGGTTATTTAGGTTCAGGTGTCTTGGAGTGAGTAGAAGTTAGTTCTTCTCCAGTTCCTCTCGCGTCCAGACAGTGACATGGTGGAGTGAGCTCGTCTTGTTGACCAGTCCGGATCCTCTGTGAGGGGCAGAGCTTGTATGTGCTTAGAATTCGACCCTGTCGATTTTCCTTTCGTTCTTTGGTATGTCCTACTTGGAAAGAATGTCCCAAACATTGTTGTAAGGGTTGGCGGACATCCCGAAAACAGGTCCACGAACCGATGACAATAGGTTACTACGCAAACCAGTGAAAGAGCAGGTCCTTCACAGTGGTTGCGACGTGCATGACTTGCCAGCTATACCAACCTACCAACAGCCGATCACAGATGCCGGACCTTGGGCCTGTTGAAACCCTAACCAAGTTGCGAGGCTTGGAGAACGGCTGTGGCGGTGTTGTGGCTTTCGAGTTTCGAGTGAACGACAAGGCCATGTATGCGGGACTCCACATGCAGCAGGCCTACGTAGACGACTGACTCGCTCTTATCGCAACGTCGATGCCTCCGTGCTCATACCGAAGTCGATCCGTCATGTCAGGAAATGTACACAATTGGTCATGGTCGGACACAGCACGTCCTTAGTGCTTAGGGTAGGAGGCTGGGAAGAAATGACTACCCGGCAAGGCCGAGCGAGCGGCATGATCATCGCACTGGGGACATCGTCATCATCGTGTCGAGTGAATTGCAACAAAGCGCATGTGTCAGAGCGCCCCGCGAGCCTGCTGCGCAGGTTGCCCGCCAAAATCGAGGCTGCCTTGGTTGTGGGGGGGAAAGTCGGCCAACGCCACATGCCGCTACTTTCCAGACGGCCTCCGGCTGTCTGCTCAAAATCCGGCAGGAGGCTGCGCGAGAGTCACTGCCTACAAGACCATCTGGCCGTCGATGACATATGTGCGACTACACGGGAAGACTGGATGACAAGGAAGTAATCGGCTTTTCCGTGTCATCTGCCGGCTAACGGAATGCTCCGTTGGGACCAAAGGGGACAAGTCGAGATATTTGCCGCAAGTTCCAAACTCGCCAGATTGTTGACGCTACAAACGGACTAGTCACGGAATGGCGCCGCGCGAGCGTGAATTGAAACTCGCGCAGGCCTGTCGTGTTATCGTCGAGCTAGGGGGGTACCTTAGGACCAGCCGAAGGCCTTGCCCTAAGCCGGAATTGATTCAATGCTTGTTCGTTAGACGAGAGCTCGTAAGTGGTCACGTGGGATGCAAAGGCGGCCACCCATCTGAACTCATTATCACGTAATTAAAATATCCAAATCCCTGTTGCATCATTCATGTATTCACAAAAACAAAAGAATACAGTAATCATCTTCCTAGCCACAAGTAGAGGCAAGAATTATATTTTCAAGAGTTTTATATGTATCATTCACAATGGAACACTACACTAGAGTAAGTTCCATCGTACAAGAGTATGTTGCGACTACGGTGAAGAACATCATGTTTACTAAATGAAGTAAAAGAAGTAGAAGAATTTCTTTAGGATCTAAAGATTGCATACAACCCCCCCAAATCACAAAGATGTTTGAGCCTGTCAAGGAAGCCAAAGTGAGCTGGTTTGTCTTATATGAACGTATGTTTTCATAACAACATTAATCATATGATGAAATAGACTCATTAAAATCCGTTCAAGATTATTGATGAACGCAATACACCAAAAATTAGCTTAAATGAGGATTTTAATTTGTATTCAAAGAACTTCCTCAATGGAAAATGTTCCATGTTAGGATTTTGCAATGAAGAAGTATGTGGAAATTTCTTGTACAGAAATCTATCATAATAATTCCCTTTTCATTCAATAAAACATGAATTAAAGAAATAACTACTAAACCATGAAAAATGCAAGATAAGGGTAAAACAACATATATGTGAATAGCATACAATAATGGAAATCACTATATTGTTGTGTTGAAAAAGTTCACAAATGCATACATCCATAGAGATATAGAATTGCCATACAAATTTTAGCATGAAGAGGGGACAAAGAAAACATGTGCAAACATGCACATAAACTCTCAAACTCTGATAAATTAAATTGATTTGTAGCATAGGTAAGTATGAGAGGGTAAAAGTGTGAAGTAACTTTGACACGATGATTGAATAAAATTTGAATAAAAATTTTACATTAATAATATTGAAAATGATGAATTCATAGAAATATAATTCAATATTGATAAACAAACTTATTCATTATGACATAATTATAATAAGGTAGAGAATTCTGATTCGTGATTGCAAGAATAAGAGGTTAATGCCTAACCAGTCCTTCTGTACACTATACATTGATGTACCTGTGCACATATTGCATATAAATTTTTTATTCTAATGAGGTTGATATCAGTGCTGACCATTATCTTGAATACAAGTTATTCATTTGAAGTCTGGTCTTTTTTCCCGTAAGCATTGAATGTTTTGTCGTAGAGCGTCCTCATTCCTCATGTTAACTTATCGTAGTACCCATTTTCAGACGCATATGGCAGGATGGGAACACCGGCCCACTCTGCAGTTCAGTAGGCCCCGTTACCGACGGTGAGGTTAGTTGTCGTGGACATCACCAATAGCATTTTGTTTCCTCCGTCACACGACTCGTTTCCTGCACTACGCCTTACCCACCGTGCGGAGCATTTGCTTTCGCACACAGCGTGGCCGTGCTTGCAGCTTTCAGCGCACTGCGGGAACGCCAGTGGTGCTCTGTGAGGTCCCTGAGGCGCACCCTTCCCGCGTCGCCCCAGCATCTTTCTCACGTCCACATAGTTCCTGTAGAGGAGTCGTAGGATTCGTGTATCGTGGCGGAATCCGGAGTAGTTGGGTCAATCGTCGACTTCGAGGCTACTCCCTCCCTACAGACCTTCTCGAGCTCGTCACAATGAATGATCTTCTGGGGGTTAGTTTTGCCGTTTTTCAAGAACTCAGCTGCCATGCTTTGTTTTGACCACTGTGTCCACTGCTGTAGGTTTGCCTAGTGTCCGCTTATGTCTTTTTTACACCGAAGAAAGAGTTATGACGCGTCAAAGTTCTCCCCATGCTTGCTCCGTGATCATCACGCCCTTGAAGCCGAAGAGGATGATATGCCGCCCTGACTGCACAGCATAGCCATGCAACAGCTCCAAGAATCAGGTCTTTAGATGCTAAAAGCAGTCGCTTCAGCTACTGAGCTTCTGCATGATGTTCTCACTGCGATTGTGCGTGATCGTTATGATTGTTCGGCTTTGTTATTGGTTGGTCGGTGGGGAGTGGGAAGTGACGGTGAGTGGCGTTGGTTGGTTGGTTGGTTTATTGGTTGGTTTGGTCGGTCAGTCGGTCGGATAGTTGATCAGTTGGTTGGCTCGTTGCTCTTAGTTGGTTGGTTGGTTGGTTGGTTTGTTGGTGGTGGTTTGTGAGAGCAGGACGCTCCGCCGGCCCCGTACTACGAGCAGCAGTCGGGGGAAGATGACGACAATGACCTCGAAGCGGGGATGGAATCTGGGGGCACGGACCCTCGGCTGCAGCAGTTTTTCA
>SZWC01002531.1:68999-91498 GCA_023375785.1 Penium margaritaceum | reverse complement strand
GGGGGGGAAGTAAACTGGGGCTTGTGGAGGGAGTGGTAAGGCAGGAATGTCTGTGATCTTTGAGGGCTGCCAACATGATTGTGTCTGGTGAAAGTTCACGTTGTCATTTTCAGATGGGTTCTTTCTCCACGGATATGTGCAGGATCTGTACACCTGTGAGAGGGTGAACTTGAGAGAGGTGATCGACCTGCACTCATCGTGGCCATGAAGCAAGTGGCGAACTGAGAACCGGTCTGAAGGCAGCCAAATGGATGGAGATGAAGTTCGCAGGTTGTAGCGATGTATGGTGTGGACTTGGCGGATCTTGGCTGACCACACCCTCTTTTTTGTGGTTGAGTGCAGCAAACAGTGCACTTAGGACAACAGTACACCACTGTAGTACGAAGGCCAAGGTAGGAGGCGTGTGTGCCATTGCAACAGTCTTAACAACAGTCTTAGGGTCACTGGAAGGACATAACTGCCAGGAGTCTTTCTGGGAAGCCTGGGCAAATAAAGTAGGGAGCAGTCAGAAATGTATGCATATTAAATGCGCTGTTGGTAGCCATGGGCCTGCGAGCAGCGTTGAGGCGAAGACAGTGAGGAGAGAAATCCATGCTTTGTAGTCATTTGGGAAAGGCGTATCCCCTGCTAACAGCATTCACCATACTGAAAGAGAACGCCAGTGAGTGCCCCTGGAAACGCAATTGGGGGCAATTAAGATACATTGGAAGAATTTGACATTGTGCAACTTTGTTGCTTCCACCACTGGTTGGGGACCACCTCCTCTGTAACATTATGTGAGAAATTATTCGAGAGCCTGCTCCTGTGAGCTTACCATGGGATTGAGTGCTGACATTATGGGATGATTCGACAACATTGATGTTGCATTATCACTGTGTAAATGGGCAAGATTTAACAGCTAGGTATACTTCGCTGCAAGAAGCTGGAATACGCAGATTTTGGCCATTGAGACTTCCTAAGGACAAACCTTACCATTGGGGGATGATGGCAGAGTGCCCCTTATTCTCTCTAAGCATGGAAGTTGTATCACCGGTTGTATTATGTGCTACCCATTGATAAGAATTATTGAATTTGGGGAGTTGGAATACGATAATGTCATGTACTCGGAGCTTCTCGGCTTAACTCGACAATGCACTTGCATCTAGATTGAGCTGAAGACTAGTCTAGAGCGGTTGGTTCGGGCTGCAGCATAGTTGGATTAGGTATGGCCCTACGCTCGTTGCTTTGCACTGTTGCCCCCTCTAGCTACTCTGAGACTTGTGCGAGGCAAACCGCGCGCTGAGGAGTTAGCGTAACACAGACAGAAGCTGAGAATGAGTGATAAGAAACTGAGAATGAATGGGACTGATGTTAGTATATTCACACTTCTCATTGTGCTCTCTTGTGTCTTCTCGGCTTGTGTACATCGGCGTGCAGATAACAGACGGCGAGACGGGACGCTGCTGTAGCGTCATCCGGTGGAGCGGATGCGTGCAGAGGTCTACACACGTCTTGCTCGAGCCTCTTCCCTAGGCGTGAGACGTGCTCAGCTCCATCGGTGGACCTCCACAACAGTCACGCCGCTAGCGGTCACTGCCTCCGCAGTTGCTGTTCGCACCCATCCTATGCTAAATCTGACCACGTCATGGCACCCGCAACGTCACGTCTAGCCTAGGGTCCAAGTTTCATGTTTTTCGGACAAAGTTGGGTTGGGGTGATTCCGACCTAGGCACCACCCGGGTTTGCGTGGTCATAACTCCTTGCTGCTATTTTTCTAGATGATTTATTGCACGACTGCTTTCATAGCATGGATATTTTGGAATGGTGCAGTTTTAAGGGAAAAAGGACGATACCCGGGTTTTGGGTCGTCGGCTATGTGACAGGGCTCATCGAGAAAACCTTGCCTGCCTGAAAATAGGTCGTTTCTTGATTGGCTGAAAAATGAGTAACAAGCTCTATAGAGCTGAGGGAGAACTAGTTCTTGCAGGGGCCTCCCATTGCTGTTCATTCTCAGTTGCTAATCACACTTTACTCATTTCTGTCTGCCTGTTTGGCGCTAACTCCTTAGCACACAGTTTTTCACTCATGAAGTCACAGAGGAGTTAGAGGGGGCATCAGTGCAAAGCAACGAGCGTGGGGTCATACCTACTCCAGCCATGCTACAGCCCCAACCAGCCGCTCTAGGCTATTATCTAACTTGGTATCTGAGCTAGAGCGGAGGAGAAGCAGTAGATTTGAGCAGCAATGAGGCGTACAAGTTCCAGTCTACACCGGCGGTCCCAAAAACGAGCCCGTGCAGGGGAAATTCTGCCAGATTTTTCTTGGCAGAGTTAGCTCGCCGGATGGCATCGTCAAAACGCTCCCGACGCGGAGGAAATGCTACCGAAATGTTTTTAACAGCATTGACCTTGCGACGACGGTAGCGTTGGCGGATTCGCGACCGGCAAACGAATGGGCGACGTAGTGACGGCATCGACGCACGCAGTGACGACGCCAGACAAGGGAAGTCTCTCTACCTTCCTCCCTTTCCCTTGCTGCTGCTGTCGTGATAGCAACGCCACCTCGCACTGCAGCAGCCGCGGGAGTCGCAACAGTGGAGCCATGGCTGTCGTAGTAGCCAGCCGCAACAGGCGCAGCTGCCGTACCTGCGGCGTAGTGACAACAGCTGCAGCAGCTGTGCAGTTGTAGCAGCTGCAGCAACCGCGCAGCCGCAACTGCCATAGCCACTGTGCAGCCGCAGCAACCGCACAACCGCAACAGTTGCAGCAGCCCCAACGGCTGCAACGAGCCGAAGTAGCCTCTGCAGCTACAGCAGCCACAGTAGTGGTAGTAGTCGCAACAGCTACAGCAGCGACAACAGTAGCAACAGTTGGAGTAGCCGTAACACATGTGCATGCAGGCACCGCACCTAAAGCATCCGCGCAACTGCAGTAGTTGTAGCAGCCGCATAGCCGTAGTAACCGTAAAGCAGTCGTAAGAGCTGTAGTAGCCGCAGTAGCAAGAGCAGCCGTAGTAGTCGTAGCACTCGCAGCTGCAATCATTATAGCAGCTACAGCAGCATCAACAGCAACAGTAGCAGGGCGGCCACAAGGTTAATATCATCCTACTACTGATGTTAGCCATAGTTGACTGTTGTTGACGTGAGCAGTAGCGTACCTACCTCATTGTGCATGTTACTTTTGACCTCAACAACAAGAAAAAAGGAGGGGGAACAACAAAACAAGACAAAAAAATGAGGGTGGGGGATCATGACTTATAGCCCCCGTGGAGATGGGTCGTCCTCTGTTGGAGGACCCACTGGCCCCCTCTTCTTACAACAATAGCAACAACAGCAGCAGCAGTTGCCGCTGCAACAGGAGCAGCAGTAGCGGCTGTACGAACAAATGCAACAGCACCGGAAGCCTCTACTACTATAGCACCAGCAACTGCAGAAGAAGCAACCATAGCAACAGATGCAATGCGACTGCATCAGAAGCTACACCACAGCTACAGTAGCTGCAACACCAACATCAACACGTACAATAGCAGTAGCAACGAAAATTTTCCAAAACAACAGTAGCAACGGCACCAGCATTAGCAACAATAGTAGCAGTTGCAGCAACAGTAGCAATAACGGCAGCAACAGTAGCAGCAACAACATCAACAACTCGCAGGCTTTGTTTTCGGCTACAATGGCTCGCCAGACCTTCTTGCCGCCACTTACTTTCAGCTCTCCGCGTTGACATAGCAGCTTGATGCAGTGCAGCTGCCGACACCGCACAGCCACACTAGCATTCCCCCTCCCTTCCTTCCACTCAGTCATGCTAGTCCGCTGTCTCTACCGCCAGACAGTACTTGGCGTAGTAGGACACCCAGCGCCAATGTCACACTGTATTATTTGTCCTTGGCCCCACTCTTGGTGCCAAAGGAATTTCAGTCCCCACTTCCGCCGTTGCAGGCTGGTGAGCAGTTCCGGAGCTGGGAGCTCAGCTTTTGTATCTTGGCGTAGGGTGAGGGCTTGTGGGCCTACTACATTTTGCCCTACGACTCCGTCCAGGCTGACCAACGGAATGATGCTAGTAAAGTCATGCTTGTCATTGTCCTCATCGCCCCTCTAGCTACATGCCTTGCTCTCGAGCCTTTCCTTGACGAATTCACCTCCGATGGCACTCCATACCCTACCATGGCTTGGCACTTTCTTACACGCCCGCATCACCTGTCGAGCGAAGCCAAGACCAGGCACCTGCTTTGGGAGTTCAACTCCCTCCACATGGGAAAGACGGAGTCCGTCACCTCCTATTGGTAGCAAACGAAGGACATTCACCGCCTGGACGATGCCGCTCCAACCCCCTTCTCCGTGCTCTCGACCATCAAGCGCGAGGCCATCGACATCTTTGCCGACATCTTCGTCCACTACTCCCAGGACGTTCTCGCCATGATGGCAGCCCAGGGCACTCTCATGCCCTGGGCATACGAGTTGTTCCTCAAGATTAAGGAGGCTCGTCTGGAGTCGTGCATCTAGCGCACAAAGGCCCTCGCCTCCCTTGCCGTCGCCTCAATGGCTGTTGCTGCTCCCTACGTAGTTGTGTCTAAGGCTGCACACGAATCCTTGGATTTGTGAATCTGTTTCACGAATCCCGAATCCGGATCCGGATTCACGAATCCGGATCTAGGGTCGGGTCTCATTCGGGGATTCGGGAATCCATCAATGAATCCTAGAAGGAACACATGGCGAGGACGGGGAGGAAAAAAATGGAGCCGGTCCCTTTCACGTCCGACTGTTGAGCGAGGACACATACAAATTCAACTTCCGAAGTTTCGAAACCTCGGAAGCTGACGGCTGCGCTTGCTTGCGGAAATCGTGCATGTGCCGGGTCAACGGCATGACACATGCATGAAGTTGGCAACAAATGATTCGCCACTCACTCGCACGTTTTCCACGAGCAAGCAACGATTCAGTGCGCACCACTCAGAAAACTCCGTTGGCGTGCGAATTCCTGACTCACATACATCGGTCAAGCCTGGTCATCGAAGCCTGGCGTCGAGCAAATCAGGTGTTAGACCTGACTGGCATGCTTCGCTTCCGGAGCGAACTGGGCACTATCAAATCGCTCATGCAAGGAACGGGAGATGCACTAGAGGTCATCCAATGTTTTTCTTAACAACCGCGTATTTTCCTGGCAACAAAACTAAGACCACACCAAAGGATTCGCCAAGATTCGTGAATCCACAATGATTCGCGAATCTTGGATTCAGATCCGCGAATCCGAATCCAGCAGTGGATTTGGACTCGCCAATCCGAATCCAGCTTCAGATTTGTGAACCAGATTCGGTGTGCAACCTAAGCTGTATCCACCGGCTCCTCATCGTTAGGAAATAATAAGCGCACGGGAAAGAAGGGCAAGGGCCAGAAGCAGCAGCCGCCCGGGTCCAGTGGTAGAAGCCTAGTCTGCCACAACTGTGGCCAGCCAGGGCACAAATAGTACACGTGCTTGCTACCCACGGACGCGGCGTGCGTCATCGCTACCATGCATCGCTAGCGTGAGCGCCGTCTCGCCGCTGCTTTTGTTGCTGTCACCGTCCCTACTGTCTTATTCTTGTCCGGCAGCTCCACTCCTCCGTCATCCGCACCAGACCTGTCATCACCGGCTCTGTAGCAGCACCATTCGCCGTCGTCTGAGCCCCCCCTCCCGTCGCTGGCACAACCCTCCTCTCTTTAGGGATTTGTTGCAGCCACTATGTACTTGGTCTATGTACCCGGGTCCTCCATGCGTGAGTGCCAATTGGAGCTGTTCATCGCGCTCCAACCCGGCCTGCCCCGCCCTCCACCGCAGGGAAGTACGAGCTGTGTGACTTGTGTTCTTGTGCACCACCTTGCATGACTTAGTCTGCGCTGTGCTTGTCTCTTGCGCCACGAAAAATCCTTCCTCTCTCATGCCCTCCTCTCCTGTCCCTCTCCGCGATGACATTGCCTCGCTTGACGACTGGCAGTATCGTTTTGCGCCCCCTTCCACAGCGTCCGTGTTTCTTGCTTGCTGTCTTGTGACTGTGAGCGACCTGGCGACACCGGTCCAGGACCTTGTCGAGACCTGGATCATTGACTCCGGGGCCACGCATGAAATGACAGTCTCTTTCTAGGTCTTCAATGAACTTGGCCTGGTTGTCGATGTGACCGGCGTCCGCATGGACTCTGGTCAGGTGTTACTTGATGGCGGCGTGGGCACCGTTTGTTTCCATGATCCCGCTGGTGATGTCTTTGTGACCGATGTCCTCTTTGTCCCCGGTCTTGAGCTCAACCTCCTGTTTGTCACTGCCCTTGACTGTTTGAGCATGGACGTACTACACTCGTGTGGTGTTGGCACTGTGTCGCTATGTCCTGCACGCCACCGCCCGTGGCAACTTGTTGCATGTGCCTTGTCTGTCCACACTTCCGCCTGTCCCCTCCGTGTCGGCCGACATTGGCCACGTATCTATCACTAGGACACTTTCACCGCAACATTCTTGCCTCCTACATCGCCGCCTCCGCCACGTCCACTGTGATGCCGTCGATAGCATGCTTCAAACCTACCCAGCCAAGGGCCTTAATCCAGCCTCCTTTCCCTTGCCGTGTCCCACTGAGTGCGTTCATTGTGCTGAGGGGAAGATGCACCGATCCACCTACCCTCTATCCTCCTCTCGTGCGCCTGCCCGTCTGGACTTTGTCAATTCTTATGTCATGGGTCCCCATTTGACGTAGTCGTCGGGGAGCATGGATGTCATGTCCTGACCCTCACCGAGGACTACTCACGCTACTGCTGGGGTTTCTGTCTTCTGTAGAAGAGCGATGTCACTTCAACCATTCAAACTTGTCCATGCGGATCGCGGGTGTGGTCGCCCTCTCCGCCGCTTCCGCTCTGATTGCGGTGGCGAGTTCATGGAGGAGACCACACTGTTTCTCGCCTCCCGTGGATTCCATCATGGGACGTCGGCACCTTACACGCCAGCGCAGAACGACGTTTCGAGCGGTGGAACCGCACCATGGTCGAGGCCTTTTGCACCATGAAGATCGAGTCTAGCCTCTCTGATGGTTTCTAGTTTGAGGCCATGACTTACTTGATGTGGGTCTAGAACCTGGATTCTCCATGGACCCCTTTCCAGCCAGTCAGTGCTGTACCAGCACTGGTGTGGTGCGTAGGTTGATCTCCGCTCAGCCTGCGTCTTTGGTTGCGTGGCCATCATGTGGATGCCTTCCCCACAACAGGGCGACAAGCTTGCCCCTCACGGGCGTCCTTGCACCTTCCTCGGTGTTTCGCGTGAGTCCAAGGCCTGGCGCTTTTGGGATCCCTCCCGTCACTGCATCATCGAATCACACGATGCTCTTTTCTTTAAGGAGCTCTTTCCCATGACCTTGTTTGCTCTGACTCGTCAATGTCCCTCCCGTCACGTGGGAAATTGGTGAGTCCGTCCTTCGTCCTACCACTTCCGTGTGGCACATCGCCTCCATCCGCTAGTTCCCCTGAGCCGACATCCCCAATTGCGCCCGCAGGCCCTCTTGGGCCAACATTCCCAGTCGTGTCCGCCGGTCCCTCCGGGCCGGCATCCCCGGTCGTGTTAGCTGGTCTCTCTGGGCCGGCCTCCCCGGTCTTGCCCTCTGGTCCCTCTGGACCGGCTGCCTCGGTTGCGTCCGCTGGTCCCTCCAGGTTGGCATCCCCACTCTTGTCCGTTGGTTCGTTGGGACCGGCATCTCCGGTCTCGTCCGCTGGTCCGTCAGATTCCACAGCCCCGGTATTGTCCTTTGATCCCTCCGGACCGGCAGCCCCGGCCTCGTCGGCTGGTCCCTCCGGATCGGCAGGCCCGGCCTCGTCGGCTGGTCCCTCCGGACCGGCAGCTCAGGTCACATCCCCTCGGCCATCTAAATTAGCATCCCTGTCCGTCTCTGCAAGCCTCTATGACTCGCCCCCGGCAACTCCCTTTGTTACGTCTCCCTCTGTACCGTACTACGCACGTGGCCCGGGCGGCAACCTCCAACCCAGGCCGTCGGGGAGCGCACTGACCGCGACACAGTGGCCTTTGGTGCCTTGGCCCCTTGTGGCCCCACGTGTCTCGTCGCCTCTCAACAGACCTACTTCCACGGTCGTGAGTGGGGACCCTGGCACCAAGGCCCTCAGCCTAACCACATCGGCTGTCAATATAGACCTCCACCCAGGTCCCGCACTAGGCTACGTCATGCTCCATCAGGAGCACAAGTAGGCCGTCACAGTCGCACTCACATGCATCCCACCTGGGGCCAGATACACGCAGGCCCTCACAATCCACTCCTTGGCACGCCCGAACAACCCAACCACCCTTCGCAAAGCTCATCCTTCTCTTAAGGCCATGCACTGGGAGGTTACGTGTACCGACGAGCTCGCCACCATCTAGTAGCATCATGTCTACGACCTCGTAGACCTTCCCACCGACAGGAAGGCCATCTGCGCCAAGTGGGTCCTCCGGCGCAAGTGGAAGCCCGACGGGTCCTTGGACAAGTACAAGGCCTGCCTCACAGCCAAGGGGTTTGCTCAGGTCCCTAGGGTCGACTACGGCCAGATCTTTACTCAGGTTGGCCATTTCTCCACAACTCGGACCCTCTTTGGCCTAGTTGCCCAGCACGGGTCGGAGCTGCATCAGGTGGACGTGAGCAACACCTTTCTCCATGGTTCGTTGGAGGCCAAGCAGCTCTACATGATACAACTCCTAGGGTTCAATGATGGCTCTGGCAAGGTCTCAAGGCTACGGAAGGCCCTCTGTGGCCTGAAGTAGTCGCCTCGGTACTGGAACCTAGAGATCAGTCGCAGGCTCCTCAGCGACGGCCTCCTTCGCAATATTACAAGTCTAGTGCTTTTCATTGGCCCGCGATACCAGATCTTTGCCGTTGTCGTGGTCTACGTAGAGAACCTGCTCATTTTGTCATCGAGCATAGCTACCATTTAGTGTGTCAAGGACTAGCAGCACACTTCCTACCAGATGAAGGATCTCGGGTCTGCCTGAGTCTTCCTCGGTATGGATTTCGAGCATGATTGCTCCCAAGATGTTTTGCGCGTCCATCAGGCCGCCTTTGTTTAGATCCTGTCTCCTTGCTTCGTCAAGGATCTGCCCCTCGTGCGGATCGCATCCTCACCCATGCCACCCAATGGCCGTGCAAAACTGAAGAGCTTTGATCTGGCCGTGGTGGGAGAGCGAGCTGACATGACCGCATATCTACGCATCATCGGGTCACTGATGTTCCTGGTGTTGACGACGCATCCAGACATTGCATTCGTTGTCAACCTCCTGGCCCAGGTCTACCAGGAGCCGCATCACCTCCACTTCGAGCCCACAATTTGAGTACTACGCTATGTTGTCTCGACTCTACGGTGAGGCCACATGTTCCACCGACAGCCGTTCGTTATGGCGGTAGGCTACACCGACAGTGATTGGGCCGGCAGTTCGGATGGTATGAACGACACTGGCTGGATCTTTCTCATTGACGGCAGAGTTGTGTCCTAGCATAGTGGTAAGCAAGGCTGCATTGCACGCAACACTACAGCAGCTGAGTATGTGGCTCTTGGTTCTGGCGCATGTGAGAGCATGTGGCGACATCGCCTGTTGTCAGAGTTGCATCAGTCATAGTATCCATCACGTTGCATTGTGACAATGAGAGTGCCATGACCATCGCTGACAATGTCGGCATGCATCACACACGCACAAAGCACATCAGTATCGAATATCACTACGTGTGTTTGTTGTTGCATGATGGTGGTGTCAGCATTGTGTGGGTTGAGACAGCAGGACACTTGGCTGATTTCTTGACCAAGGCGCTAAAGCGTGACTCGTTCAAGAAGGTTGTGAGTGTGGTCGGTGTGCGTCCGTAAGCTGACCTCTCTGCTCTTGCTTGCATATCTGCCTGATTGTCGTGGAGGAGTCAGTTGGTCTGGTAGATATCCCACTGCCCGGCCATGTGCACTGCGCCTGTGAGTCATCGGGGAATGTTGGATTTTTACACACATCTCATTGTGCTCTTTTTTGTCTTCCCGGCTTGTGTACATTGGCGTACAGATGACTGACGGTGAGATGAGACGTTGCTGGAGTGTCATCCGGTGGAGCCAATGCGTGTTGAGGTCTACACACGTCTTGTTGGAGCCTCTTTTCTAGGCATGAGGCGTGCTCTGCTCCATCAACGGACCTCCACAACAGTCACTGCCTCTATAGTTGCTACCCGTGCCCATCCTGTGCTAAATCTGACCATGTCATTGCACTCGCAGCGTCACGTCTAGCCTAGGGTCCAAGTTGCAGACTTTTCAGACAAAGTTGGGTTGGGGTGATTATGGCCTAGGCACCATCCGGGTTTGGGTGGTCATAACTCCTTGCTGCTAATATTTTTATGATTCTGACCGCACGACTGCGTTTGCAGCGTGGGTAACTTGGTAGTGTCCAGTTTTCATGGAAAACGGACGATGCCCAGGTTTCGGGTTGTCGGCTGTCTGGCATGGCTCACCGAGGAAACCCTGCTTGCCAGAAAATATCTCATTTTTGTCATTGGATGAAAAACTGAGTAACAAGCTCTAGGGAGCTGAGGAGGAGCTAGTTCTTGGAGGGGTTTCCCATTGTTCTTCATTCTCAATTGCTAATAAGATTTTACTCAGTTCTGTCTACCTTTCTAGCGCTAACTCCTCAGCGCAGAGATTCTCACTCACGAAGTCTCAGAGCAGCTAGAGGGGGTAGCAGTGCAAAGCAATTAGTGTGGGACCATGCCTACTCAAACTGTGATTTAGCCCCAACCAGCTGCTCTAGGCTAGTTACTCGCTACTGAGAGACCCCTCACAGAACTAGGCCTAGCTCAGCTCTGTAGAGCTTGTTACTAAAACTACCAACCAATCATGAAAGGACGGTGTTGTAATACACCCATCGTTTAGGTCAATAGATCAGCGGTGTCCATAGTCGAAAACAAAATGATGGCGGTGTCCCTAGTAAAAAACGGTATGTCCGCGGTGTCCATAGTCGAAAATGAAATGAAAGCGGTGCCCATGGTCAAAAATGAAATGACTGGTGTGCTCTCGGTTGGTTTCCCTCATGGGCACGGCTGAAAAAACATTTAATGTATTTAACAGACTTGAGATGGATTTAAACATTGGTGATGAGACGGATTGCTAGTGCATTGTCGGCCAATGTACGCGTAATATGGAATGCAACTCATGTGGTTTGATAGGGTATTGCCGCCATTTTCAGGGGGGTATAAGATATGATAGTGCAAGGACTTCGGCTCGTACCTATGCACTACACACCATACGGGTGATAACATCACCCAACTGATGTGATTGAAGGATCTGCGAAGTTTACCAGCTTGCAGATCGGTTTGCTTGGAACGCATCCCTGTCTTTCCGCGGAATCTTTTATGATTTGACAGCCTTTCTCCTTGCCAATAGTGCCGGTTTCCCGAGTCACAATGTACCTCCCATGATGCACAGCTACCATCTGAGTCCCTTAGCTGCTCTCCTACCTATGGTGGAAAACTATGTTTTATTCAGCAAGGCATGCGGGTCGTGGGGGGTTCTGGCCTTGCTGGCCATTGTGGTGTAGCTCACCTTTGAGGATCTTGCACCCCTTCACGAGACCTTGATTGAACTTGCATGGGAGACAAAATGGGGGTATCCAAGTAATTTAGTACCATGTTTTCTGCACAAGGTGTCCAGGTTTTCTCCCGATGGGAGGGGGGGGGCACGCAACAGACAGTGTTGTGTGGGCCTTGAGCCAAACCTGCTCCACACAACGATTGTGGCACCACATGTCCTTTAGAGATACCGAAACTGCATTGTCACCTACGATGTTGATGGTGTGATGTAGTTGCTTCGTTCTAGAATCCAGGTTTGAGGGTGTATAGTTGCTAAAGTTTTCTCAATGGTCAAGATCCGGGCACCCGGAGACATGTTCTAGGGTCACAAGGAGACCTGCCTTGCACGTTAAGGATTTGTCCGGCTTGTCGTGCTGGCCTTCTGGTTCAAACGATGCGTCATTCTAACGCTTGTGTAGGAAGTTACGACCGGGCGAGTGTGTTAGCCTCGGCTGGGCCGTTCTGGCAGTTTGCGTAGTTTTGCGCGAGTTACGCCTGGTGCACAGCCAAATGCGCCCCTGGCCGTGCTGGCTGCGCACCAGGCCTCAAGGCTATTTAGGTGGCTGTGGCTCATTGCTGTAACTCTCTTTACATGTGTTTTATAAATGAAAGCAAATTTGACACTCTATTTGTTGCCTAGCCAGACCCTTGCCGTTTTGCGTCCAACTTGTGTTGATGTCGCGAGCTGACTAAGCGCTGACGCCAATCATTGGCAACTGTGCTAGCAAGCTTCCTAGCAATTGCATTTTGGTATTGGAGCTAGCGAGCCACAGCTCATTGTGTTGTATAGCAGAGACGGAGCAGCAGCAACAGTGAGTGGTAGCAGCGGAAGCAACCCAGAGCAGTAGCAGCAGGTCCTGCGAGGACCCACCATGACTACATAATAGCGCAGGCAGTGGAGGCAGCGGCGGCAGCCGCAAGCCACATCGGCAATAGCAGCCTTCATAGTAACAGCAACAACGGTTGTTGAAGAGGTTGAAACAATGGCGGTGGCGAGCAGCTGAAGTAGCAGCAAAGAGCAATAGCCATAGTAGCAGTGGGAGCTATTACAACGGAGGCAAGCAGCTATAGTAGCAATAATGACGGCACATAGCTACAGTAGCAAGGGCAATGGTAGCAGGAGCTACGCCAGTTGCAGCAACAGCGACGTGCAACTGTAGTTGCGGCGGGTAGCTATAGGAGCGGTGGCGGCGAGTAGCTGCAATAGTAGCGGCGGAGGGCACCAGGAGCTGTAGCAGTAACTGTAGCCGCAGTGGCAATGAATAGTTGCAGTAGCGGTTGCGAGCAATTGCAGCAGCCACACCATCCAACATAGTAGTTGTAGCAATAATAGCAGCTGCAGCAACGGGTAACTGCAGCGGTGGCGAGCAACTCCAACAGCGGCGGCAAGCAGTTGTAGTAGTTGCGGCAACCGATGCAGCAATTGCAGCAGCTGTAGCAACCATTTCTACAGCAACCGCAGTAGTAGTTGCTGCAACAGCTGTTGCCATTGGGTTTGAGGGGGATCCGACGTGGGGGACCCCGTCTTGGGAGGTGCCCGTCGGGGCCTGTTGTGCCGACGGAGGGCGCGACAGAGCACCGGCCAAGCGCCAGCATAGGAGCCAGAGCGTGCCGACCAAACTCCAACCTCCTGCTGGGCGAGAGGCGCAGTGGAGGCCGACAGGCGGCCTCCGCCGGCTGCGCGCGAGGGGAGGAGCAAGCCTCCCTCTCCACTTTGATCGCCGCGAGGATCGAGCTGGGTAAGAAAAACAAACCAGGACAGGGGGTCCATAAGTGGGGCAATAGAGAAAAACCCCTAAGAGGGGGTATCCCATCAGCACCAGAGTATTTGGTGAACCCCCCCAAAAAAAGGACGGCGACTGTAGCGGTGGAAAAAAGGTGGCCGGGGTTCACAGCCGTTGGTTGGTGACGGCGACCGGTGCATTAGCAGTAGTTGTAGCCGTAGCAGCACCACCTGTAGGAATACAAACCGCAAGAAGTGTGGCGAGGACCACCGCTGTTGGTATTGATAGCGGCCGTAGGCAGCAGCGATAGTAGCTGTAGCATCGAAAGGGAATTGAGGTTGCATATTGCGTTAGCCGCGTAATTGTAGCATAGCAATCGCGTAGTAGTTGCATAGCAAGGCACCACCAACGTGGTGGTGGCTGTTCTTGTGACAGCATTGCAGCAACACTGAGAGACTGTGCTTCAATCGCCCACCTCCTCTTGTGGCCTTCTGCCAGTGGGAGCGAGTGCCATGTACTGTCACCCACGCCAAAATCCAGAGATGAGCACACTCGCGTGGCAGGAAGTGCAACCGACGTCGTGGTTGGCACCGGCACTGCTACATGGCAGGTGCCATGTCCACAGTGGCAATTGCAGCCGTGGCACACGCCTTTGGCATCTAACGGCTTTGCCTCCTAGGATTGTGGCGATCAGCACCATGGCTGGTGCCAGTGTCGTGAGCGCCATGCTGGATGGCGACCGCCTTGGATATGGTCTCATCCTTCTTCTTCACCATCCGACTCAGAGACGTTGTCGCCCGATACTGTGGCACCGCTTAGTGGAGCTATGGTGGTGTTGTACGTTGAGTTCCAGGGTCTCAAGCGCATGGTACAACAACTCACAGACCATGTGGTCTTTGAGAAGGCCGTTACTACCATGCTGTCACAGACACCCCCGTCTTCCTCCTGGCCATCCTCACCTCCGTCAGTGGCGTCACCTGACGGTGCCACACATCTTGACCTTAGCTCTACATCTAACGCCCTCCGCTCTGTCCTGGAGTTCGTTGGAGTCATCCCTCTGCTTCTGTGGTAGTCTCTTCAGCTCGCGCTCCTCACGCTCACGCTTGGTATCCGAGGCAGCGGACGACACGTTTGGCTAGACGTACCCAAGAGGTAGGGACAGTAGTAGCAATGGCAAAAATTACCGCGGAGCTGACCCCTTCTCAGCTTCTGCCAGCGTGTCAGTCGAGGGGGGGATGGAGTGTTTGCCGATGACCACTGGAGAGTGCAGGAGGGATGATACCGACAGTGCTACACGACGGGGCACTCTCCTTGAGGACGAGTCATCCAAGGAGTGGTCCGACGCGGAATCAAAGGCGGACGAGTGGTCTGACGCGGAATGGGAGGCGGACGTAGAGATGGAGATGGAGATGGAGACTACAGTTGACGCACCATAGGCCGGGACCACAGAGGCAGGTTTGATAGTAGTAGTGGACGAGGCAACAGTAGCAGTGGCGGTGACCGCCGACACATGTGGAGCAGACGTCCGAGCATTGGGCGTGTTGGTAGCCACCGATGTTGTGACACTACCAGCTGTAGTAGCCGCTGCTACAGACGAGATGCCAGCAGTGGATGCCCTTGCACCAACCATTGCTGTGCAGACACAACAATGGTTGGTGCCCTTGTAGCAGCCGGTACGGCCTTTGTAGGGGTAGTAACTCCCTCAGTCGCAGCATCAGCCATTGTAGGTACACATACGTAGGGGGCACTAAAAAAGGCAGGACACATCGAGGTCGCCAGCACGTCCACTATGGATGGCGCCACTGCCACAGCTGTCTGTGGAGGTACAACCGTCATAGATGTGAGAGTGTGTGCTCTCTGGAGATTTAGCCTTGGTGTGTGTGGAGAGGATAGTTGCAGCGAAAAGATAGACTTGGAGATGTTTGGAAGCCACAGGTTTACAGGTGAATCACAATGAACGAAGTACAAGGTAATTATACTGTTCGGCCAGCTGGTCTTGGCCCTTTCCTACTATTTTCCTAGCTTGCGGTAGCTAGTTGCTTGCCCTTGAACTCAGTGCTCTGCTTGCACCTAAACCTGGTGCTCTACTCGTACCTAATGCCTGGTGCGAGAACTACTAGGCCGTCGATCATTGAGATCGACGGTCTGTCCTCTCTCTCGACGAGCCGCTGCGTGCATCGCAGTTCACCGCGTAAGCTTCCCGGTGGTGAATGCAGTCATGTTGTTGCGCACGCCACTAAAAGAACCGCTATTGCGGTTGACAGCGTCCGGTGTCGAGACACTCCCTCGGTGGGTAGCGTAACTGGTGCGCTACTCGCCAAGAGGAGGAAAGCCACCCCCGCATGGCATGTTCGGAATGCCACGCGAAGGTACGAGCAAAACACTTCCTTGGCGTGTGGAGCTTGCTTGCTCGCTGCTCGCATCCTTGCGTATTCGCATCCTTGCATCCTCACATCCTCGCATCTGCGAGCCATCGGGGTCGAGCCGGACTTCCCGTGGAATTCCGCCCGGAATATCCGGAAGACGGAAAAATTCCTCGAGTACTCCCGAAACCCGGACAAGACCCCGTGTAGGCTAGAAAAATAGGGGGCACCTCATTACAATAGAGGACGCATCTCGAGCAGTAGCTGATGCACCAGTAGCCGAGCTAGTCCATGTGCTCGAGCGTCTACACTCTGCACTTTGCGACTAGGAGGATGTAGTGGCACGAGCTGCCAGGCACCTGTAAGACCTCACGCTTGAGCTGCATGCAAAGAGCACACGTTGGAGCAAGGCAGATGCTACGGGTCATCGTGTAGTGGCATTAGACGTCAAGGATCTGAACACGTGCATCGAGGCTGTTGAGTGGAAATTGCATGGTGCAGTGTGGAGGCGGTCGGACTTACGCTGAAAGGTGGATCAGGCAATATCACTGGATGCCTCAGCATTGGTGGCTCATGCAGGATAAGCCGTTACCGGCACCAATAGTTCTGATAGCCGAGTGGCGGTATTGTCTGCGGTCTCTATTGAGCCTGCATCAGTCACTTGTGCAGGTACAGCTACCGTGGAGGATGCAAAGCGAGCTACGGACCTCCGGCTCATGGATGCCATGACGCGCAGTCAACATGCGTGGAGGATGGAGACCAAAGCATCATGCACTGAGCACAGTCAAGGCAGTCACTAAGGCAAGGGGCATGAAAAGTAGAGGCGTTAAGACCGTCACCAAGAAGTACACAGATCAGGCTATCAATGGCAGTAGTATGAATGTGATAGAGGCAACAATGTAACAGCTATGTATACGTAGGAGAGGAATAGTGTGCAATGGGATTAAAAACTGAAATGGCAGGTGCAAGGGAAAAACATGGGACACAAAATAGGCAGTAGCAACCAGTATCCTGCAGCAAGAGTCGGCAAGTGGTGTGATGCGGAATGGATGCAATGCCACAGCTGGAGGTGAAGTTCATGTCCTAGTCATCGAGTGTCGTAACATAGAGCAGGTTCAACTCAAGAGAGGGAACGTACTATACATGGGGCAAGAACAGTTCTCCCTCGTCCAACAAATCAAACTACCCCAATGTCCTCAACAGGGAGAAGTTGGCCGGAGGCAGTGCGGAAAAAACGAACAGATCCAACAAGACCAAGCAAGACATATGAGGATGGAAAGGAGTTCATGTGACGGGCGTCTCCCTTTCAAGGATCCAAAGCCACCTTACACATGAACAGAAGCAGGGATATGTCTGACAGCTATGATGGCGTAGTGGGGTAAGAGCTGCTCACCGCAGGCAGGAAGACAAGGAGGCAAGCAAACAGAATGCCACTCCTCAATCCATGAAACATTAACTAGTGAACACCCCTGGACATGACGAGATGTAGATCCACACAAGTCCCTATCTACTACACACGCAAGTGAATCCGACCCCAAACACCCACTCTCACCTTCCTGATCATGGAGATGATGCTAGTGGACTGCATGGGAGAGAACGACGTCCAACTGACGGTTGTCCTTTGGTGGATCAGGGGTGATTACAACGCCAGAGGAGACACACCAAGACGGGTAGGCAGGTGAGGCCTACGCAGAAGGAAAGTAGGGACCGGAGGAAGGGCCATGAGGCAGGCCCCTCAAAACCTGGGGGCCATGCCAGGGGTAGGGGTTGGAGGTGGTAGTGTAGTGGTGGTATATGCTGCTGTATTGATGGATGAAGATGGGCTGTGGCAGGACGAGTTAGTAGAGGTGGACATACAGGCAGAGCTGTCGGAGATCCTGGAGGTACGTGGCCAATGTGCTTGCATCACAGATGTAAGGTGGGTGTTGTCATGTGGCACTGGATGCTTCAGAGCCAAATGGCCAGAGGCACCGTAGTTCTAGTACGTAACAATGCTAGAGGAGGAGAAGTAGGATGAGGAGGATGAGCCACCAAACTCCCTTCCTCTCCCACTCCCGCCTTGTCCACCTGACCCGCTGCCACCTCGGCTTTTTCCCCAACCACGTCCACCCTCTCCCCCCGTCCTAGCTGAGGAGTAAAACGGCCAGTGTGGAGGAGGTGGATGAGGATGAAGTTGATGAGGAGGCTGATGAGGAGGGTAGTGCATTTGTGCCTAATGCAACTGTTGTACGATGGATGCGATTGCTTTGTAGTGCGCTCCACCAATTGGTGAGGCACTGAGAGGTGAACTCCCAGAGATCACCAATACGTGATCAAGAGATGTCTAGAATGGGCTCTGTAGCAAGACGGTTGAGCTGAAAGGCCTTGAACTCCTTGAAAATGTCAGACAGTTTAGAGATGACAATGGAGAGGACTACAAGAAGCTGCACAGGTGCTGTTTTGCCTAGGTTATGTAGAAGACAGAGACTACGAGTCCAACAGGCATCGGAAGTCCCATCAGCACGCATAGATGGCGTGTTGAACTGGGCGGTGAGGAGATTTTGTGCAGCATGACCTGTGGCAGTGGTGCGATGCTTGATGAGAGCGCATGCGCCAACAGGGTCACCAAGTGTGTGGCATGTAGTGTTAACGTCGTAGGACCCAATCTTGTCAGTGAGATCATTGGGTGTAGCACGGATGAGAGGACAGACCGCTTGTGAAGACTCATCATGGATTGGGACAAAGGGAGGAAGAGCTGAGGGGTTAGGTTCATGGTAGTATTCCCGAAGCTGCTTGTGTTTATACCAATGCACTGAAGCGAACCTCCTACGAGGAGAAGGTGAGGTTGGAAGTAAAATGGGGTGGAAGTAAATCAAGGTCAGGCTTGCGATGCGTGGGTACCTCAAGTGCTTTGGCGGCTTCTGCACTGTCTGCAGCGGTGACTGCAAGAGGGTCAGAGGAGAGTGAGCCTAAGGCAGTGGATGCATAAGCGTTTGAGGTGGAGAATGCACCAGGAATGCCGGCAGAAGTGGAAGTAGAGGGAGTGGAGTGTAGTGTGGGTTGGAGATGATTGAGGACTAGGTCAGCTATGTGATCAGCGAACGTCTCCAAATCAGCCTGCTCACTATGCAAGTTTTCCTCTGCATTGCACTGGGGTAGTAAGGGCTGCTTAGAGGGTAGCACGCTCTTGCTACATCTCTACTTGCAGTTCGAGGTATTGGTCATCGTCAACCCGCATGATGCCAACAACATAACTCTGCCAAGGAAATTTTGGCAGATTTTCCCCTGCCCTTGTGGGCATGGGAAATAACAGTGAGTGTGGCCGTCAAAGATGTGCTACGAGGCAACAGACCTGGACGCACAAACACGACCACAGAGAGAGGCAATAAAGGGAGAGTGCAAGGGAGAGAGTGTGCCAAGCTCACCAGAGCTAATGATGCAGGGAAACAGAGATGGTAGTGCTGCTGCTGCCGACGTTGTGATGAAAGCTATGGTGGAAGACATGGAGACAATGAGACATGCAGCGCTCATCAAGGCGGCACCTGTAAGAGTGGAGATGGCAGAAGCTGTGGAGCCAATAAGTCAGGTATGGAGGCTGAATTCTGCTGCGGAATGTGCAGAGAAGGCTTGGGTTGTAGAATTCTGGATGGAGGCCACTGCAATAGAAAGTGCAGTGGCTGTTGCAGTGTTGACCTGGCCACCCCGAACCCCGATTTCCATCCCGGCAGATCAATGCAATCCCTCCCATCTCGGCCACCCCAGAACCTAGGTTTAAATGAGGGTGCGGTTGTGCTTGATTCTGGACTTTCCTAGATTCCACATGCTCATAAAAAACCTTGTTTCTCTGGTGCAGATCTGGGTTATCTCCGTGGTTGCTCGAATTTCCGCGTCCTCGTGTGGTCAGCCGTAATGACTCGCAGACACATCAGCTACTGATATCCAGGACTCTGCTAGCTGGTAATTCCATATGAAAAGACTAATTCTCATCAAGCTGTCACAAACGGAGTTTTTTTGTGTGGAGTCGAAAGATTAAAGATTACAAATCACGATTCCAATTTTAACATTTAACAAAAGTGCAAATGTCAAATGCCAAACCTCGGAAACCAATTTTTTGAGGCTACAACTCGGAGTTTTGAACTCTATAACAGTGGAAGTAAGAATTTTGAGGTTTGAGGATACAGATTTGAAGTTTGAATTTGAAATTTGATTTCTTAGTTTGAAGATATATTTGTGGATTATGGGGGTTTGTAGCTGAATACCAAGGTTTGCATATCAAACCTAAGTATGAGCTCAGAACCTTACGTGGTAATATGGGGTGGGGATGGGAGTGCTGGGAGGATGGCGGGGAGGGGCCAGGGGCATGAGGCCGGCCCTAAAATACGGGATGGACGTTTGCTCGCTTGTGTCAGACATGGTCGATCATTGCAAGAGGAGTTTGGGGGTGGGGGGGAAGAGGGGGGACGGTTGGGACGGGTCCAATTCGCACTACTGGCAAAATCGACCCACATCGATGCCCCCCGATGTGGATGGAGGTTCCGAGGCCGCTGTGACAGGATCAACCCGAGACCCTAGGTCAACACTGGGTTGCTGGTATTGCTGCTGTTAATGCTACTACATCTGCTGTAGCGGCAACATGTTTGGCAACGTTGACTGTGGCGGCTCCAAAAAGTCCCTAGTCGACTACAGCTGTGGAACAAGTGTCAATTGCCTTACTAGAGGCACTGCTTACTTGGGCAAAGCGTGTAGTGGTAGGAAAAGTGGGAAAGAAAGTAGCAATGGAGAAAATTGTTCCTTCCAGAACAGAAAGGATGTCATAGTGACTCGAGGAGGCAGCTTTAAAGACAGAAGCCACTGGAGAGGCATAACGGTGAAGAGCAGGTGGCATACGAGCTATTGCTGGTGCTGCTGGTGCCGCCCCACCAGGGGCAGTACACTGACCCTGCCGACGTGTTCTATGGACAATGGAAGGGCTTACAGGAGATGGAGGATGACGCTGATCTCATGGTGGTCCTGTGGTTGGCGCGTTCTGTACCATTGGTGAGTTGCCTGAATATGACTCGCAGCGGAGGGTGTGCTCAACAGCTTCCTCCCGCTCGTAGTTGCCCGTGGGATCGTAGTCCTCTCCAGGGTAGTACCCTGGACTGTGGTGGCGGTGGCGCAACGACACATTGCACTCGGCTCTCTTCTTGTAGTACGCAACCTCCTCGTGGATGGGATAACGCTCACGTGCGAAAATTAGTGTGGTTGGAGTAGTGTCTGTATCTGGAGGTAAAGCGAGTGTGTCTGAGGTTCACCTGCCCAGGTAGGCAACAGCTCGAGGATGACAAAGGGACAGCTGTGACAGTTGTTATCTAGCCGAGCAACAGTTGTGGAAGTTTCTGCCTATGGTAAGGTCTATTGCTATGGTAAGAATGGCAGAGACCACGTTGAAGCTGCTACTGCTCCACAAGTAGTGATGGTTGCTTGCACTACTATGGCAATTGTTCTGGCAAGCACAGTGGCGGCGGATAGGAAGGGTGCAC
The DNA here is from genome assembly GCA_023375785.1 of Penium margaritaceum. Classification (NCBI taxonomy): domain Eukaryota; kingdom Viridiplantae; phylum Streptophyta; class Zygnematophyceae; order Desmidiales; family Peniaceae; genus Penium; species Penium margaritaceum. Next base: position 70,347 of record SZWC01002531.1, on the reverse strand, counting down.
ACCGGGTCAGATCCGCGGTTCCCAGAATAGAACCGGAACCTCGGATCGGTTCCTACCTACAGATCCGGAACCTCAGTTCCGGGTCCTGGATCCGCGGTTCCATGGAACCTCGGATCTGATCCTTGGATTCAGGTCGGATCCAGTAGATGTGCTCTTTTTTTTTGCAGGATGTAAACATGATTCTATGCATGACTTTAGCAGAAATGACACTTCTAAGCATGGCACACTTCACATACAAGTTAAATGGCACGTTAATGTAGGAGAAAACCATGTATATAACATACTAAATGTCTTTGAATGCAAGCATAACATGCATTATATCTACACAGAATGACACCACGCTAGACCCTCGGTTCTCGGATCGGATCTGGTCCCATGGATCTGGAACCTCGGATCCGGTTCCGGATCCGGAACCTCGGATCCGAACCTCGGTTCTGTGGATCTAGTGTGCACCCTTAGCGGGTAGACGAATGCTAGAGAGTGGAAAAAAGTAGATGCGACAGTCTCTATATGCTACAACAGCAGTGAAAGTGTTACCGACACTGATGCAACCTGCCGCTCCGGCAAGTGTGGTAGAGGCCAAGTTGCTGCTATTGCTGCTGCATAGGAAGTGACGGGTATGTAGATTGCATGTGGTTTGCACTGCTATGGCAGTTGTCCTGGCAAGCGCAGAAGCAACGAGTAGACAGCTGCTTGAGGGTAGCAGAACGTAGCTGCACAGCAGATATCTGCTGTAGCAACATTGGCCATAGCTAAACTTTGGTGTTGGTTGCTGCTCAGGTAAGTGTGGTACCGGCCAAGTCACAGTCAAAGTCAGAAGAGATCATTGATTGCTTGCGTACATGTGGCTGAAAGAGAGAGTATCTGGATGGGAATGCACGTGGCCTCGAACAACGAAGCGCCAGGGCGTGCAAAAGATGAGTTCGCCGGCAAGAGTAAAAAACATTGTGGTAGATGTGGCAGCTGCACCTGGGCCGTGAGTACAAATGCACCACTGCGTGCTGTAAATGAACTCAGAAACCTGGCTAGGCGTGAGTCATGCACGTGACCACGGTTGCAGAGGCAAGGTGTGTTGCTGCAAAGGTGAGCAGCCACTGTAATGACGAGCTGACTTGGATAGGGAATGGGAGGAAGAAACCTTCTGTATTGGGTAGAGAAGTAAGTCTCTTGCTCTGATACTAGTAGGCAGTTAAGGCTCACTAGCACAGTAAACCTAGCAGGAAACAAAGCACACGGTGTGCACCAACGTCATGGATACGTCAAGCTCGACACTTGGTTGAAGTATAGCTACAAGGGAACAGAAGATAGAGTCAAAAGGGAGCAAGGTGATACATGATGGTTGACCAGG
>SZWC01002531.1:15191-63194 GCA_023375785.1 Penium margaritaceum | reverse complement strand
CACACACACACACACACACACACACACACACACACACACACACACACACACACACACACACACACACACACACACACACACACACACACAAGACCAGAAGGTCTCCTCATGACACTGGAACATCCTACCAAGTGTTCGTGTCTCGACCAGCCGAGAAGTCATGCACATCATACACAAGTCAGATGATAAGAGGGTCTCCTCGTGACACTAGCGATACTAGTGCACGGGTCTCAACCGCTACGCGCAATCCAACAAGTGTCCGTTTGCTGGCAAGAATAGCATCATCAACTAACACACATGATCATAGTGGGATCTCCTCGTAACACGGGTGCAACTCACCACCAGTCAGGGTCTCGACCACTATGAGCAATCCAACTTGCATGCACATGCCACATACATTATGGCCACACGCCAAGATACAAAATCACATGGTCTCCTCGTGACATTGGTACAACCCACAAAGTATCCAGGTCTCTGCCAATAGAGTTCTACCATCCACATGCAGCTGTGCAGGAACATAGCATGTACCATACGTCGGGTGCAGTACTATGCTCATAGCAGAGCATGGACCCCTCGCCATGCATCTCCCATGACGTTGCGTCAAGTCAAGGTCCACACAACACTCCCCCTAGGCAGATGAACCTGACGTCGATGTCGTCCATGGAGATGCTGATAACGTAGTTGAACAGATCCTGGGCAATAAATCATGTGGTCTCTCCATCACACAGAGAAAGCTCGCACTGTCACTTACGAGTCTGCTCCCACCCTCAAAGACAAAGTGGTGTCTCCGGCTACGGCTCCTCACGTCGCCCCTGCATCACTTGGAGTGTACCAATCCTCGCGTGACTGCCAAGGGTCCCAACTCACAGTCTCTCCTCTTTCCATTTTATCGTGATGCATCAGTGTATGCTTGAGGGAAGGAAATGGGTGAGCAACATGCAAGCGTGGATGAAGTGGTGGAGCTAGCCTTTGAGGCAGGATAGAGCACCCTGAAGAATAGGGATGTACTGCCACAAGAGGAGGAGGGCTGGAACGACAAACCGGACCACCACACACAGATGAAGATAACGATAAAGCACCTAAATCAGGTGTATGAAGATGCATGATGGCAGCAGGAGTAGAAAGAGGAGTGATGACGGAGTCCACAGGAATGAGAATGACGGAAACCGAAGGTATGCTCGCCTCTCCTGTGGTAATGTCTCTACCGGATGTCATACTCAAAGCTGTTATAGGATCCTCCCCGAGTATGGGTGTGTAAGATCCTGATAGTGGAAAGCTCATGCCGATAGTAGTGGTGCTACCCTGCTCTGACACTCGCTCCCCGGTTGCCATCACCTCCCGCTACAGCATCTCTACATGCTCCTGTAAGTGAGCGTAATCTATCTCGGACATGTGGAGGTGGTCCATGTTTGCCTCGCGTAGGATCATCCCTGTCCCATTGGATGTTGCACACACATACTATAGAAATCCCAAGCACAACCCATCTGCATCTCTGCTGCTGAAGACGATGGAGCCGGTGCTTCGGCATCCTCCTATGGGTCAACCAAACTTGCAGTATCCTGAGATGTTGGACAATCGGATGCAGCTCAAGGTGTGACATCCCGCCCGTTTCTGTCTGAGAAGGAGGGATGAGCAGTCGCGTGACGAGAGAGAAGGAGAAAGAGGAATTGTAAGAGTCCGTAGAGCATGTGGAAATGTCGTCCATACAAGTACTGCCACTCTCAGCATCAAAGTGATCAGCAAGGTCACCAACAGATGAAAACGCGAGGAAAGAATTCAGCTCCTGTTGACAAGGTGACTCTATCCGTGTGGTTGGATCTTCTACACTGTCCTCAACTGCTGGCGTAGTGGACACGACTGTGCAGGACTCTGACTTGACGATTGCTTTAATGCCAGTCAAGGCAACAAACAAGTGTAGTTGGCACTCACGCATCGTTGTACTAGGAAGATTCAACAATGTCACCCGCTCAATGATGGAGTAGAGATCATCATTTGGACACATCATGTGTGTCACTACTCTAGTGTGTGTACTGAAGCCCGAAGACTCTGGGAACATGGGCGACTACTGACGCTGAAGCGAGTCCTCAAGTAGCGCAGATGACAAGGTCGAGCCTGTTGTGTCTGCTACAACACATATCCCAGTAACATCTCTCAGTAATGTTGCTCTCAAGAATTTCATCAACCTTCAAAAGACCAGCCAGTTCACTCTACTCATGCGTTGCGACCACTACCGGGCTGTTGTGAGCCTCGTACACCAACGTCCCCAGAAGTCCTAATCTGTACAGTACTCCTGTGCCACCGCCAGGCAGCCACCGGTCGGAGCTGCGAGTGGCACCGCCCAGGGACATGGGGCCTGCACTCCTCCTAATGCAAACTGCTGTTGTAGAACGTCCGGCTCCTGTCCCAGCATGGATGTCAACCTTGATGTCATGCATGTCTCCTGCACTACAACCTCTGTCGGGCTGGTGTGAGCCTGCTGCACAAACTCTCCCAAGATTCTGGTCGAGGCATCCCGGTCCGTACGAGACTCTTGTGCCACTGCCGGGCCACCACCGGTCAGAGCCGTGAGTGGCATCGCCTAGCGACGCTGGGCTTTTGCCCCTCTTGATGCAACTTGGTGCTGTGGAAGATCTCAATCCAGCCCGGACGTGGAAATTAAACTCGATGACACGAAAGTCTACACCATGAACGCCATGCCGGGATCGGACTCTGCGTCATGTACTGCCAGTGTATCATCTACATCTGCCTGAGCTATCGCCAAGGCACCAGAGTACGGTGAGGGTACGGATCCTGTCGCTGCGGTCAGAGGCAATGCGTAGTGACCAAACACCCCCTCAAAAGGTGTAGCAATGGAGACCGAGGAGGTGGATAATCTGTCAAGACTGGCGCGAGCGCGACGTGCGCAACGCTAAATCCGACGTCGTGTGCACACACGACCGGAGCGACTACATAAAGGTATGTCATCTCGAGGGAGCAAAAGAATAGAGGATAAAAAAGGATGGTGGTAGCCTGGGGAACGCCGGTAGGTGGAGCTGGAGTGATACCATCGGATGAGAAAGGAGAAGATGGAGGAGATGAGATCAAAGGGGCCATCAACGAACTAGTAGAAGAAGCACTCTCTGTAACGACGAGGTCACAAAGTTGCTGCACCATCTGACTTAAGCCGTGGATCTCGGCGAATATGGTCACCACAGGTCCAGCTAGGGGATCTACCAATGCTTACAGATCCGCATGCTGTGGAGGACGCATGCTCAGACAAGAACAAAGCCTAGGTAGATGCCAACCGCAAGGGCGCTTCCAGCATCGACGCCAACCATGACGTCCATCACCACACTAGTAGGAGGCAAACGTGCAGGATGCCTACTCCTATGACTGCGTACTCATCTCACGCGCCTGACGATGGATAGGTGATGAGGATACCTACTCTCGGTGGCAAACACCACAGGAGAGGAGTACACTGGTAGACACTGTCAATCCTGTAGGTCACAGCGGTGGGTTTAGGAAGTGTGAGTAGAAGGGGCAAGCGACACTACCATATCACGCTCAGAGAAGGGAGTCTGACCAATTGCAGCTAGTGGTGCTGCTGCCACTGATGAAACAAAAAGTGCTCCAAGAACAGAAGGTGTGGAGGCTGCATGTTTGGCTGTTGCTCCAAGCGGTAGACAGCCCAGCCCTCCGAGATGGGCAGGCTTGAATACAATGTTACCTTGACGGAGTGAGGTGCGGGGTCTAGTCCACAGGCCCTAGCGAGACGCTGGTCCATGACGCGTCTCGAAATGGATGTTGCCGCCGACAACAGTCTGTTGTCGGCTGGGAAGGCAAGACCGCAAATGCTATTGCAACTGCCCCCACTATGTAGTCGTTGAAAGTCTACCCGCCACTACTACTGGTGCTACAAAAGCTACTACTGTTGCGGCGGAGTAGTTTCACGATTTCTTTAACCTCTGTTTCTTTGTTTTCCTTCTTGTCCTCACCCTTTTTTTTCCTTTCCTCTCTTCTTGCCCTCACCCCCTTGTTTGCTCTTATTGTCCCTCCCTTTTCTCGATTGCCCCTGAACTGGGGGCAAGTGAGATACGTTTTACGCGACGCATACATGGATTACAAAGAAACAAAAAAGGTAAAGTGATTTATGAAAGGAAAATTAATGATATTGTTTGATGCATCATGTGAAACAAAGAAGAAGCGGAAAAAATAGAAGAATGTCGACGAGATGAGAGTCATTAGCAAAAAAATATATGTATATAGAAAAAATCATTTAGGGATAAGATGGTGCGAGTTTATTTATTCAACCCTTCCTTTGAAGCGGAGTCTTGTTTGCCTTTTATGGCTTAATCGAAATGTTGTGCTAGATCCTAATGTAGCAGAGAGGCCTATAGTCGAGGAGCCATAATAGCAGATGCTTGCTGGTTCAACAATTTTTTACCAATAATGCAAAAACCATGTGATAGACGACAATGTTTTGACGTACGTTACACCCAAATAGTTGCGATGAATATAGTCATAATGCTTATGTGGTTACAGAGTGATGGCATGAAATGGTTCAAAATGTTTTTGTTACAACCTAGAATAAAGAAACCACACCTATGTCCTTGGCCCATCTGATCGTCCGCATCATCCACTTGATGTAGGAGCTATTTTTAGGTCAGTTTGGCGGAAAGAATTTCTACAATGCAAGAATTGTGGGAAGGCCCCTGTTGCAAGGCAAACCACGTAGTGCACTTAGAAAAACATTATAATTGCCTATCATGGCCGACAGATTGCCATACCTGCTAGGTGACAATTGCGATAGTAAGTACTGACATTGACGTTGTTCAACCATGGTATGAATTAGGCATGAGATTGTGTGCTTAAAAAAATCTTTCCCTCGCTTTCAAAATAGGCTCCTACACTTTTCATGTTTCTATGTAAGTCAGTACCACTTCATTCCGTAGACCAAGCAAATCGGATACATTTGCCCATGATTGATACAGGTTCCATTTAATCCATGCCATGTATTGAGAAAAATGAATTTATAGCCGATATTAGGCCATGGGAATAGGGCCCCATCGTATGAATTTTCAATGTTGAAGATTGATTTTGATATTATTTTTAATGTTTTAAAACCGGTATATGACCATTCTAGATGTGCATGCAACACATATTAGAATGTCATGATTGTTCTCTGTTCAGATTTGTTTCCAGGTTTATCTATTTTTTGTACAAGAACTGGTGACAATTGTTTCATTTATGTTGAAGTCCAACTTCTATGCTTTTTTTTCTTCCTTTGGAATGTAGATACAATGTGTGCGTTGTGTTTGTTTTTAGCAGAGTTGCCATACATCCATTTAAGTCTTGATGAACCTAGGATGTCCTTGTTTTGTACAAAATCAAACCAATTTCCAAAGGCACAGCTGTAACAACAATGTATCTTTCAGTCATAAAACTTCATAGAATTTACCAATGTGTGCGCTGCATGACATGAAGCATGGAAATGTTGACGACGTTTTTTAACAAACAATCACAAAGCCCTCTATTGAGGTGTTTTAGATTCTTTGAAAGAAGGTTTCCGTGTATTTAACATTGGGGATGTTCGATTTTGCATGCTTTGAAAGGGAACTTACATAAAAAAAACCTTGGATGTAATTCAACATATGGCTGGAAATTGGTTTGTATGGACAAACGTGGGCTTGCGTCTCCTAGAAAAAAATTGTCTTTGCTTAGTCGTGCTCAAGCAATTAGGCCGTTTTTTACACACACATAACCAATTGTCTGGAGATATAGGCTTTCATTTTATGTGGGCTCTCTCCGCATAAACATAGTTAAATGTAGTTCACTCAATTAGGGATTGTCTAAGAGAAAATGGGCTTATTGCTCAAACTTGATTTTTGCAACAACGGGGGTGACTCACTTCCCCCATCTATTGGCTTCATCGTTGACTCGTGTCACCTATCGGATAGGATCATTAAGGTAGATGTGTTATGCCGATGGGCATACACGCGTCCCGGAACCCACGAGCGACCTCTTTTTTGCTTTGCCGCTCCTGGCCCACTTTGCAACTAAGTTGTGACAGTCTTTTTTCCGCGCTCGAGTAACCCGGAATAACCCGGAACTCTCGCGCGATGACAACCGTTTTCCGGTCACTTCCAGAACTCTTCGGAACCCACTCATGGTGTTTCCCGACGTTTTGAGACAACGGGTTAGGTTCTTTCGAGCAACTCTGACAAACCTCACAAACCCCTTTTTCAATCTTCAAGCCCCTGTCGAGCCGATGAGGGACTTTGCGAGTCAGCAAATGAGAGCACGGTGTCGCGTCACGTGAACCACCGAAATTCCAAATGGTTCGACCGAGCCTCATTCTGTCACTCTCCCCATTTGTATATACACTGTCGAGTTTCGACACTTTTGACAACAAAGTATACTTTCCACTTCTCAAAAATACCCACTTGACCCCAATCTTGTAAAAAAGGACAATCTCCATTTCCAACTGTGAACCACTTCACTTTCGTCAGTGTAACACTTGGTATCAGAGCACATCGGTCCGGGCGGAGCACAGGACTGATTACCACATCAACTCGAGACCCGTACGTGTCTTCCAACACATCTCCACCGACGAGAATTTGCAGACCTCGCGACAAAGTCAACGCACAGAGCGAGTGCACCAGGCGACAAGCAGCGGTAACCGGCGAAGACACCGGCGATGGCGGAAGATATCCCGCGAAGGACCTTTAGCCTCATCGAGGGGGGTGTGTGGATGACGGCTGGCACTTCGACTGGCACAACCAATCCAGAGTCAGGCACGCTTGACATGCCAATCCCGCCTGCACCACCAACCAACACAACTCCATCAACGACAGGAGACAAGATTGTGGAGCTGACTGGCCGGCTGGCGCAGATGGAAGAGTTTCAGCGAGCGCTTGTCAAACAGCTGCAGCAGTACGCCGCCGAAATTTGTGACTCAAAAGTGCGAGAAGTGGTACTCACCGATCAACTTCACATCAGCGGATCCTCAATTTGTCTAGGTCCTCACAAGTCGTTCGATCTGGCAAATCACAAGGGACCGACGGTCAGGATCTTCCTGACGAGTTTGGAAGTATACTTCACCGCTGTTGAGCTTCATTCTGACAAACAGAAGATGAACCTCGCAGCCTCACTTTTGGGGGGCACGGCTTTAAGTTGGTGGGCCAATCTTGTGGCCATCCAATGGCAGCAGGCAGTCGTAGGCGCTGATCCACAGGCTACCGCATCGTCAAAATCAAGTGTACTATCTCTCGAGCAGGTTCACCCGACCTGGAAGTTATCAATTACTCCCCCATCCAACTAGCGCGAGTTCACCCAGGCACTCGTCGCTCGCTTCATAAAGCTGAACGAGAAAATGGATGTTCACTACCGGTTACAGCGACTGAAAAAGCTGTCCAGCGTGACAGAATACACGAGGTGTTTTTGTGAGATCATCACCGGCAGCAACCTTGCAGAGGTTGAACTCTGTTTTCATTACAACAATGGCCTCAAACAAGATGTTTACAGAGCACTCACAATCTATAACATTACCAACGATTTGCTGCAGATCATCGCAGCCGCTGAACACATTGACTCCGCAGATTTCAACTCCAAGTTTAACGAATCCTACGGCTGGCGCCCAAAAAATCAACCGCAGCAAAGTAGTTGGCATCGGTCATAGAACTCGGAGAACTCAACTCCAATGGAAGTTGACGCTGTTGAGCAAAAAGGAGATCAACGGACCTGCTACAGTTGCAGAAAGATCGGACACATCGCGAGGAACTGCCCTGGACAAAACGAGAGGGGGGGGGGGGGAGGGAGTAGCAGAAAAAGCAAAATGGAGGACAGGAGTAGACGGCAAAACTCCTGCCTTCGCCAGAAAACCTGCGCTGAACGATTGCCCACCCAAACGGCTACGATTGCCTAATACGGGGGTTCTTGAGATCCAGAAATTTGACGAGGGATACGAGGACGACCAGTCTGCGATACTGCTGAAAGTGCAACCGAGGGGTTGCAAAAGTCGCAAAACTTTGCCAGCATTACTTGATGGAGGTGCATCTCACGGTTTTGTATCCGATCAACTGGTGAAATATCTGGGTTTGAAGCACAAACCTGGAGTTTTTTAAGGCCAAACCTTTGACAGACAACTTTGCATCCGCCGACTAAAGCAGCCATTATGACTGCAGATCGGGGACCTGCAGAACGTAACCGTTGAGAGATCCTGCCCAATGACGGACTACAAGGTGATTCTCGGGCGAGATTCCCTGTATGAGCAGAATCCGCAAGTCAACTGGAGCAGCGGCGCTGTTTACATCAAACGCAACGGGCAGCAGATCTTCCTGCCACTCGTGCAGCAGCCAAAATCCAGTCAACGAGCAACAAACGACAATGAGAAAGCCAAAAACGACACAATAATTGCAGCACTGGGTGCACGTGAGCCACGACCATCAGCTACGCCGATCTCGCTCGACGTGGCAAAAAGGTACCTAAGGAGAGGAGCCTCGGCGTGGTTGGTCCACGTCGATTTAAGTAGCGCAAGCAACGAATCAGTCGATGCAGCTGACTCATTAGCCTCATCAGCATCATCGGCCTCATCGGCATCGAAGTTCGCGAACGTACTGGAAGAGTTTGCTTCGCGACGGAAGCAAACTCCCTCCAAAACGTGAAATGGACCACCGAATCAAGCTCAAACCCGGCAGCAAACCAACCGTTAAGGGGACCTACCGGATGAGTGACTACGAGCTCACGAAGCTCAAACGATAGCTGGATGACATGTTGGCTCAAGGGTTCATCCGACCGTCCGTCTCTCCGTACGCCGCACCAGTACTTTTCGTGAAAAAGAAAACTGGCAAAATTTGGATGTGCGTGGATTACCTGGTATTGAACGACATCACAATCATGAACCACTACCCTCTCCCTCGAGCAAACGCGCTTTTTGACCAACTGCGTGGAGCAAGGATTGTCAGTAAAATCGACCTACGGAGCGGCTACCATCAGATTCGCATCACCGACAAGGATGTTGCAAAATCTGCCTTTTGAACACGTTACAGTCATTTCAAATTCACAATTATGCTGTTTGGACTCACAAACACCCCCACAACGTTCGTGACAGCGATGAACAATACTTTTTGTCCACACCTCGACGATTTTGTCGTGGTGCACCTCGACAACATCCTCGTGTACAACCGAACCCTGGAGGAACATTGACAACATCTCCAACAGGTACTCGAGGACCTCCAACGGGAGAAGTTCTACGAGAAGCTCCAAAAATGTGACTTCGATCAACGATCAATTGAGTTTCTTGGTCACATAATCGGCGGTGGACGGATATCCATAGAACCAAAAATGATATCCGCGGTGGCGGAGTGGCCAACTCCGACAAAAGTACGTGATGTACAAGTTTTTCTTGGATTTTGTAAATATTATCGGAGGTTTGTGAATGATTATGCTCGAGTGTCAGCGCCTCTTTCCGAACTCACTCGCAAAAATTGCGAGTGGAGTTGGGGACACAGCGAATAAGAAGCTTTTTCGTCTTTACGTAAAGCTCTAACCTCGGCGCCAACCCTTCGATTAGCAGATCCAACGGCTGATTACACCATGGCCACGGATGCCTCAAGTTGAGCAATCAGGGCCGTCCTTTTGCAATCCCACAACGGAAGTGAACATCCCATCGCATAAATGTCGCGGAAGCCTCACGGAGCAGATCTCAACTATGTCGTCAACGAAAAAGAAATACTCGTGGTTATTCACGCCTTCAAAACCTGGCATTGCTATTTGGAGTGCCGCAAATGTGTAGTTCAAATGGATCACCACGCCCTCAAGTACCTAAAAACACAGCCGAACCTCAGCAAAAGACAAACTTGATGGATGGAGTTCCTCGATTCCAATTCCCACTACGAGATCGAGTATTGGCCCAGGAAGTCAAATCCAGCGGACACACTGAGCTGCCGACCCGTTCTCACGGAGGTCAACGCACTACAGAGCAGACCCATACATGGCAAAGTTATTCACACGTGGCTACGAGGACCATGGAGCCTACGACACGAAAAAGTTCCACCTCGCAAGCTACTATTGGCACAGAAAGCAGAAATATCAAGTCTTTGTCCCTGAAGTTGAGGAACTACGGCGCATGCTTCTCGAAGAGTGCCTTGACATTGGCTGAGGAGGCCACTTTGGAGCTGACAAGACTTTTAAAAAACTTGCAAAATACTATTGGTGGGACAAGATGGGGGTTGATGTCGCAAACTTCCACAAAAGTTGTAAACTATGCCAGAGATACAAGAGTCGGCGCACCAAATCCCTTGGATTACTACAACCACTACCGATGCCAGAAAAACCGTGGACCGACATCTCCATGGATTTTGTGACCTGTTTATCTGTCACACCGGAGGGGTTCAACACCATAGTTGTCGTCGTCGACAGGTTCTCAAAGATGGCACACTTCATCCTGACTACTACAAGTGTAACCGCCGAAGGGGCAGCATGACTGTTCCTTGACCAAATCATCCTATTGCATTGGGTCCCGCAATCAATCACGAGCGATCGGGATGCGCGGTTCACCACCCAGTTTTGGCAACAATTGATGCAGCGGTATGGGAGTCGACTTCAACTTTCAACGACGTTCCATCCAAAAACTGATGGAAAAACCAAGCGAACCAACCAAACGCTCGAACAACTACTCCGAACCATGTGCAAACCTCACGGCACTGACTGGGCAGTCAAGCTGCCAATAGCCGAGTTCGCATACAATTCGGCAACATCTGTTGCAATGTTTGAGGTGGTTTACAAAGCGAAACCAATCACCCCGATCGATCTGCAAACCAAGAGCAACATCCCCGCCGTCGACACTCATCGGCGAGATTTTTCCGTAATCTGGGAGGAAAATCACCAAAACCTCATAAAAACGTAGGCACCCATGAAACGACAAGCTGATAAACATCGACAAACGGAGGAGTTAAAGACCGGTCATAAAGTTTTACTCAACTCCGCGACTGTCAAACTACGTGGAGCTAGCAATCCGAAGCTCAAACCTCGGTGGTTGGGACCTTTCGACATTTTGGACATGCGCACTCCAGTCGTCGCAAACTTCTGACTACCCAATAACATGGAGATTCACCCGGTCTTCCACATCAGCAAACTTTGACATTACGTCAATCCGGCAAAAGATTTTCCCCGATGCGTGGCACCTGTCCCGCCACCCATGATAGTAGACGGTGATCACGAGTACGAAGTTGAGGAAATCCTTGATCACTATGGGTGAGTAGGCGAAGATCAATATCTAGTTAAATGGAAGAACTATGACGCGGCACATAACAGTTGGATGTTGTACAGCCAACTCTCGGACGTCGATCCTCTTATTGACGGCTACCGAGCCCGACTCCAGCCACGTGATGGCAACGCGCCTGGACGTCACGACTAGAGGGGGGGGGAGTATTATGCCGATGGGTATATACGAGTCCCAAAACCCACGAGCGACCTATTTTTTGCTTCGCCGCTCCTAGCCCACTTTGGGACTTAGTCGCGGTAATCTTTTTTCCGCACTCGAGGGAAATTCTACCAAATACCACGGAACTCTCGCGCGATGACAACCATTTTCCGGTCACTTCCGGAACTCGTCAGAACCCACTCACAGTGTTTCCCGACGTTTCGAGACTATGGGCAAGATTCTTTCGAGCGACTTTGACAAACCTCGCGAATCCCATTTTCAATCTCGAAGCCCCCGTCGAACCGACAAGGGACTTCTCGAGTCAGCAAATCGGAGCACGGCGTTGCGTCACTTTAATTGCCGAATTACCAAACGGCTCGACCAAGCCTCATTCTCTCGCTCTCGCCATTTGTATGGACACTGTCAAATTTTGACACTTTCCGTTTCCAACTATGAACCACTCCACTTCACAACATGGACTTAATTTTGAGGGCGATTGCTTCGTTAGCTATGCGCTTTGTAGTCTACGGTCTAAGGTGATTCGACTTGCAACTTGTTTATCCTATTGTTTCAGTCACAAAACGTATTTGCAATCGGTAGCCTAAACCTCTGAGCGCTCGTGAATCCCAATTCACACTCAAACTTTGAGAAAGGGATTCACGAGTTCAACCTGGTTGCTTGCGCGATTAGATACGGGAACTCGTTTTGATATCTCAACAATCCTTCGCCCCCCCCGGCCAATCACACCGACCAGTGGGTCCGGTCCTCCAATCTTGACAACCACAAAGCCCTTCCGCTATGTACAGGCAGTCATAGGCTCCATCCAACAACATCGGTGGCCAGCGTTGTTGTGATTTGTGACGTTTTCTGTCGACCTGTACAGTTTACTGTTACCACTCGGTCGTGTCCATACTCGTGCAGATCCCTGATGCAGACCCTGGAGGCACCGGTGCGTCATCTGGTGGCAAAATACCATCTTGGAGCTGACTGACGACCGTTCTACAGCTCCTGACGCTACCCTAGACCTCCTGCAGTTTTTCTCCAGCACACAGGAGTTTATCGGTGGACTGGCCGTGGGCCCGATTTGCATGTTTTTGTATTGTGTGTCCACTGCTTGATGCCGGATGCATGCATGTGACCAGTCGTAGCGTCCGGATTTTGATTCTGCACGTCTAGATTCAGACGGCGTAGCTATCTGATATGTCTGCGCAGAGTTACGGCCACAACAGTGGTTTTGGGCCGGTTTCAGGACAGGTCTTGCACTGCCGCGTGCGACACCCGCCGTGCACCGCGGCAGGTACTTATGCCATGTACCTGTCATTTGTCATTTCTCTCTGCAAATGGTATTGAAGCATTCTGACACTTTGTGTCTCCTAGCCAGATCCTTGCCGGTGTGTGCACGACTTGTGACTGTCGTCACCGTCTGACCAGGCACTGACGCCTAGTTAGCGGCTGTGTCGCTAGGAAGCTTCCACGCATCTTCTCATGGTATCAGAGCTGTGAGACAGTTCTCACCGAGCTGCACAACAGGGATGCAACAGAGCAGCTGCAGTAAGATCCACAGCTACAGCAGATCCACAGGGAGTCGTCGACGACAGCAGACCAGTGTCGACGTCGCTCACCATCACCACGTGAGACTGCAGTCGCCTGCAGCATTCAGCAGGAGCAGCAGTAGTGTAGCAGAGTAGCAGCACAGCAGTAGTGGCAACAGCAGCAGCGGCAGCAGCGTACGCGGCAGCAGCGTACGCGGCAGCAGCGCACAGTGACAGCACCATAGCAGCAGCGTACAAAGGCAACAGCACAGCAGGAGCGGCAGCAGCAGCAGCGGCGCCAGCAGTAGCAGCGGTGGCAGCAGCACTACAACAGTGCAGCAGTAGCAGCAGCAGCAGCGCAGTAGCAACGGCGCAGCAGCAGCGACAGCAGTAGTAGCAGTGGCAGCAGCGCGCGGTGCCTATACGACATGCAGCACCCACAGCGTGTAGCAGCAGCACGAGCAGTACGCGGCTACTGCCACAGCCGCACGCGTAGCGGCCAGGTGGCCGCTTCGCACGCAACCGCGCGGCTGCTACTGTAGTTGACGATGTAGTAGCAGCAACAGCCGAGCGGAAGCTGTTGCGTAGCTTCTGCGTAGCTCCTGCACGGCTGCTGCGGAGCGGCCGCCAGCTTACGGAGCAGTCAGGAGGGTTGACAAAAAAAGAGGAAGGCGAGCTGACGTAAGCATTTTTTACTTGCTGACGTCATCAGGTCTTACTGACGTCAGCACTTGCCTGAGTGAAATTTTCGGTCGGAGGGTCAAAAGTTGCCAGTGTTTGAACTCCTCGAGAAACGCTCACGTTTTTGCAATTTGACCACGTTGACGTCTCGGCCCATAATGAGCGGCACCATGGCTCCGCCCGACGAGAAGGGAAAGAGGGTACTAGACCCTTCTTCTTCCTCCTTAGGGGTCATGAGCCCACGTTCGCTGGCCATTGATGACCTGCGAAGCCAGCAGGGCGAGATGCGTCGCTTGCAACGGGACCAGACTGACGCCATCTGTAAACTTAACGAGCTTCTTTGAGGACATTCCATGACTCCACGACAGATTCCTCAGGGAGTGGCCGGGGTCGCACTCTCTACACAACAGTCAGCTCCAACATCGGAGACAGGAGCTGGAGCCGACCCGCCACCTCTTGACCCTTTGGATGTGGATCCAGACATGCCAGGCATGGAGGGCGACTCCTCGGAGCGCGAGATTCGTGTGCTTGAGGATCGTATCCGCCAACTATAGACGAGCTCTCGGCCTCCACACACGTCTCGCTTTCCGGAGTTTCAATCTTCGCCTGATCTTCACCCCAGCGACTTCCCTCTTCCTGGCGTCTTTCCCTTCCCTCGTCCTCCTTAGCCTGTGGTTGCTCTCCCTACAGAACGGCAACACAAGGAATTCGAGACGCCGCCCCCACGGTACGTCAGCGAGGACGGCTTTGACTGCTGGGAGATCCTCTTTCAGGTCTGGGCCACTTCAGAGGGCATGTGGCCCTACTACCACAGTCCGTATCAGACTACAGACCGAGCTCAGGTGCTGACAGCGGCTAGGGCAATGCACAGACTTCTCTACGCCATGCTGTGTGAGACCGTCGTCGACTTCCGCTCATTCCTTGGCGAGGCGGACACAGGCACCGGCGTAGATCCACGCGGGGGCTCGGACCTAGCATTGTCCCTACTTGCTGCAGAGACGTACGCCACCCGCGTCGCGCACATCCGTGCCTTTCACTCCCTTCGCCAGGGGCCTGCCGAGCCTGCAGGCGACTACTAGCAACATGCCATGCGCATTTACACGCGCCTTGGGACCTCAGGAGACACACAGCTGTGGGCGCTCCGCACGATAATGCTCGGGGTTTGCCTTGAGCACACATATATCTTCACGCGGTACAGTAATGCCGTGCTTCACAACAGCTTCTTCCCTGGGAGCACCACCTTATCCTCCAGGTGACTTCCGCCCGTGAGGCAGCCGTGGCCCATCAGGAGACCTCCATTGCTGCAGCAGTCGTTACATCACTATCGACGCCCTTCCTGCAGACTTCGTCTTCATCCTCTGTCTCGTCCTCCTCCTCCCCTTGTGCCCCGATTACACCGACTCAGACACAGGGTATCGCGGCAGCAGCAGAACGGAAGAAGGGGCGACGGAGGCGTGGCTCGGGCCAGCAGAGGTGCAGCAGCTGCCGTCATCGGGCAGCAGTGGACGCTCTATTCACTGCTACAACTGTGGAGGTGCCCATCGCTACACCGAGTGCCAGCAGCCGCTTGAGTGGGCACGGATGACTCATGGGCTCCAGGCTACGCAAGCACTACGTTCTACGTCTAGCAGCTCCTCCTCCGGGCGCGCGGTGACCACGACCGCAGCAGTTCCCGCTTCACCACCGGTGACCAGAGACGATCCAGACCCACGTGACCGCACCATTGCCGAGCTTTGACACCTTCTGGTGCTTCGCTTTCAGGGAGGTTACGAGTGTGTTGTCACAGCCGGGTGGTTCACAGACTATTTGTTTGTCTGTTTTTGTGACTGAAGATGACTCGTGTGGGAGGGTACATTCAGCATGTGATGACGATGGGCCTGACTGTACGGACTGGATTCATGAGTCTCACCTGTGTGCCCTTCGTCGTTCCTCCCCACCTGCTGCCCAACGTCTGTTCGAGGCCGAGTGTTCCATTGCTTGTTGTACAGTGACGTCCTCTAGTCGTGATCCTGGTGGCACTTGGATCATCAACTCCGGTGCCACTCATCACATGACCTGTCCGGTGATTTTGTTGTTCTCCAACCTATTGCATCTGTTCGTTCTGTATGCACAGGCTCTGGTCAGTCCTTGCCAGTCCAGGGTGTTGGGGTCATTCGTTTGATGGTCCGTCTGGCCCCTTGTATCTTTCTGAGGTGCTATTTGTGCCTGACCTTGAGCTCAGCTTGCTTTCTGTACGTACTTGCACACTGATGGGACTCTCTGTGGAGCACACTGCAGAGTTCGCGACTATGACTGCTCTCAACACTCGTAGCGATGTCCTTCATGCCTCTGTCGTGGATAACCTGTATCATGTCTCTCCGACTTGTACTCCTTGCTCCCCCTCCCCTTTCGCTCATGTTTCTGTCACTGGTCTTCTGTCTCCTGAGCACCAGCGATTGCTTCATCACCGCCTGTGTCATGTAGGCTCCGACACTGTGTCGAAGCTCATGTCAGCACAGCCCGCCCTCGGTCTTGACGCAGCTTCTTTCAAAAAGCCACCCAAGACCGACTGCCTCTTTTGCGCTCAGGATATGATGCATCGTTGCACCTACCCTGACTCTCGTTCATGCGCACTTCACCCTCTCGAGTTATTGCATTCGGACCTTCTTGGTCCCCTACCTGTCGAGTCTCTTTCTGATCGGGGTCATTACGTCTTGACCCTGACTAATGACTTCACCCAGATGCGGTGGGTCTACAGCCAGTGCCAGAATAGTGACGTCGCTCTTGCGGTTCGTCTCTGGCTAATGATGGCTGAGCATCAGTCTCACCACACGAAGCACACCTTCTGCTCAGATCGCGGTGGCGAGTTCCTTGGTGAGATGGACAGCTTCTTTGCCGAGCACGGGATCTTTCACCAGGTCTCCGCTCCTGCTACTCCTCTGCAAAACGGTGTTTCTGAGCGCTGGAACTGCACCATGGAGGATGCGGTTTGCGCTATGCGATTTGAGTGCGGTCTTCCGGAGTCCTTCGTTTTTAAAGGCTTCACCTACATGACTTGGGTCTAGAACCGCCTCCCGCACAGTCCTCTTCCGGACCATGTCACACCGTATGAGCTCTGGTTCGGTCACCGTGCTGACTTGCGCCTCGCTCGTGTCTGGGGATCCTCGGCTTCTGTGTGGTAAACTGAGGACCAGGAGGGGTCCAAGGTCTCACCGCGGTGTCACTTTTGGGCCTTCATCGGTATTTCCGGGCGGTTGAAGGTATGGCGTTTTTGGGACCCTGGTTGTCGTCGCATTGTTTGAGTCCCGGGACGCGCTCTTCTTTGAGTCCCTCACCTACCGTGATCTGACTTCGATCACGCCACTGTCCGTCACACATATTTCCATGTGTGAGGTTTCTTGACGGATGGTGGAGTCTACGCCTGCAAGCACCGATCGACAGACTGATGGCTCGTTTGAGCTCCCTCCACCTCTCTGGTGCTTGATGACCCAGCGATCATCGCTGTCGGTCCAGAGATCTCTCCAGCACCGTCGGCTTCTACTCCTGCCCCCTCACACCCCACAGGTACCCATGATCATGTACCTGTGCGTACTCTTGCAACCGTACTTGGGTGTGCCAGTACCCCTTCCTTCGTGCGTGGACCTGCCTCACTTGCTCCTACTATCACACCAAGCCCTGTGTCTCCCACACCCGCATCTCCTTGCACTGCATCACCAGCTCCCTTGCCTCAGTCCTCCCCAGCTGCGATTGTACCCGTTCCTGAGCCGGAGGTACGCCCCTTGAGCCCGGGTTACTCCTGTGACCCTGGCGGTCGCCTTCAACCATTGGACTTCAGAGCTCAGCGAGTGTCTGGTCATGCGTCCAGGCGCTCTACTTGTAGCATCGTGAGTGGTGATCTCGGCACAAAGGCCCTAGGCCTGAGTGTCCGCACTGAGCACGCAGAGGTACATCCAACGTGTCCAGTAGGGCAGGACCTCGTCACTTGTGAGTTTCATATCGCTTGTGATGCAGCAGCCAATCTTGTGGTTACAGACCTAGCACTGAGGCGTGTGCTCTTGCCACGCAGAGCTCTCCCTCTATGGCGCCTGACCCCGGCACACTGAGGGAAGCTCTCTCGTCATAGGATGCTGACGCGTAGCATGCTGCTTGCGAGGATGAGCCCCGCGCCATCCGAGAGCAAGGGGTTTACGAGCTAGTTGACCTTCCACCTAGGAGTAAGGCTATTTAGGTCAAGTGGATCTTTCGCAAGAAGGTGAAGCCGGATGGCTCACTGGAACGCCACAAGGCTCGCTTGGTCGTCAAGGGGTACCCTCATATTGACGGCATCCATTACACAAACACCTCTGTCCCTGTCCGCCGCATAACCTCAGCTCGAGCTGTGTTCGGCGTAGTGGCTCAGCATGACTGGGAATTGCACTAGATGGATGTGAACAATGTGTTCCTCCATGGCTCTCTGAATAAGGAGATTTTCGTGGCTCAGCCACCTGGCTTTGAGGATGGTGACAAGGTCTGGCGCTTGCGCAAGTCCTTGTACGGCCTCAAGCAGTCTCCTCGGTGTTGGATCTAGGAGATCATTGGCACCCTGACTCGTGCGGGATATGTACAGAGTGAGGCAGTTCCCTCTCTCTTCATCCGACAGACGCCTAAGCAATTCATCGCCATCCTGGTCTATGTCGACGACCTTCTGATCGCATCTGCTTCATTGGAGGCCGTGAAGGAGGCCAAGGCTGTCCTCCAGACTGCCTATAGGATGAAGGACCTTGGTCTTGCAGCGGTGTTTCTTGGCATGGAGATGGTGCGAGACCACAGACATCGCACTCTACTACTACATCAGGCCTGATACGCACGTGTTGTGGGGGAGCGCTTCAGCGACCTTCTCGGCGTAGTGCCCACGGCTTCCACACCTCTTACCCCTGATGGGCAGGATGCCCTGAAGGTTGACGATCCCACACAGCTGGGAGAGACAGTGGATGTGACCCTATAGCTCCGTCTCATCAGATCTCTGATGTACCTGGCCACTACCACACGTCCTGACATCGCATTTGCCGTCAACCTCCTTGCCCAGTTTTTGCAGGCTCCACGCGCTAGGGCCCTTGACGTGGCTCTTTGAGTGGTGCGGTACGTGGTCTGCACACCGTACCTCCGACTTTGCTTTCGCCGGTAGTGTTTGGTGGTCCTTGACGGCTACACCGACAACGACTGGGCCTGAAGCCCAGATGGACGCAGTTGCACCGATTACGTGTACCTGCTAAATGGGACCGCTGTGTCATGGCGTAGCGGGAAGCAAGGCTGCATTGCATGTAGCTCATCGGAGGCAGAGTACGTTGCTCTGGGTGCAGGAGCTGCTGAGGCCGTATGGCTGGAGTGCCTGTTCCATGAGCTTGGCCAGTCAGTACCCGCCATTGTGCTTTGTTGCGACAACCAAAGTACTCTTGCTATTGTGGAGAACTTTGGTGTCTTTCATGCTTTCAGGAAGCACATTGCCGCTCAGCACCACTTCGTGCATTTTCTAGTGGAGCGACATGTGATCTCCATCACTTGGGTTGGCACTGACATGCACCGTGCTGACTTCTTGATGAAGGCACTAGCACGCGGAAAGTTCCTGATGGCCATTCGTTCCGTTGGACTTCACCCCTTGCGTGAGAGTGGATGAGTGTGGGGTGTGTCCGTGTCCGTGTCACATTTGTCATTACACTTCTTTTATGTATTTGTCTCAGTGCTGCATGTGTCTGGACATGCGTACCTTCGGGTCATGGGGGAGTGTTGTGATTTGTGACGTTTCGTGTCAACCTGTAGAGTTTATTATGACGACTCGGCCTTGTCCATACTCATGCAGATCCCTGATGCGGACCCTGGAGGCACTGGTGCGTCATCTGGTGGCGGACTACCATCCTAGAGCTAACTAATGATCGTTCCAGAGCTCTTGACGCTACCCGGGACCTCCTGCAGTTTTTGTGCAGCACACACGAGTTTATCGGTGGAGTGGCCATGGGCCCGATTTGCATGTTTTTGTATTGTGTGTCCACCGCTTGATGTCAGATGCATGCATGTGACCAGTCGTAGCGTCCGAATTTTGATCATGCACGTCTAGGTTCAGACAGCATAGCGTTCTGACATGTCTGCGCAGAGTTACCACCAAAACAGTGGTTTTGGGTCATTTTTAGGACAGATCTTACACTGCGGCATGTGACACCCACTGTGCGCCGCGGCCGGTACTTATGCCATGGACCTGACATTTGTCATTTCTCTCTGCAAATGCTATTGAAGCATTTTGACATTTTGCCTTGTGTCTCCTAGCCAGACCCTTGCCGGTGTGTGCACGACTTGTGCATGTCGTCACCGTCTGACCAGGCAGTGGCGCCTAGTCAGCGGCTGTGTCGCTAGGAAGCTTCCACGCATCTTCTCAAGCGTTCGGCCATGGCAGTCGGTGGGTAGCGAACAATCTTGCAATCCAAATTGAACTGTTTTTATGTAACATGGTTGAAAAAACAAAACATGTCAACCGAACAGGTTCGTATAATGTTGTCATTCCATAGCGCACAATTTTGGAACTCATGAAATTATTGGATGTGTTTTGGGCGTTTTATGCTCGCAAACAGCAGTTCGAGATAATGAGCCCAGAAACACTCCAGCTATCTGGAATCGCGTCGGCAACTAGCCCTCTTGTTCACCGACGCCCAAACATGGGCTCCGATGCTGATAGATCGTGGAATGCGGGTCCTCGCATTAGGAGAATGTAAGAACCTGGGCCTCAAGGTGAATTTATCCTAACATTAAACAATTTAAGATTTTAATGAATAAAAAAAATTGTGTCATTTCGAAGAAATTCCCATGTACATAGCTTTTGAGTGGTTAAGACATAGGAATTGATATCTTGGTTTCAAATGATTCATTTTTACATAGTAAAACATGTAATAAAAATATGTTTCTTAATGATACATGTTAAGATAAAAATATTTATATAAACCCACCATTTAGATTATTGGATTTTCACTTTAGATGTATTTTAATGTTGAATTTAGACTTTTGTACCTAAATAGATTATTTTAAGTTTTTATGTTGATGATTTGTAGGGGATTGTATTTTTAAACATAACATTAGAACGCTTTTTGCAAAAATTGTAAACAATTCTAGTTTTCCGTACATTTTTAATTACTCTCTAGAAATTGACACTTGTAGATTGTTTTGACAAATTTCTCAAGTGTTTTTAGAAATTCCATTTGTTTAATCGTAGAAGTAAAATATGTCGTGCATGAAAATATTCTAAAAATACTTAATGTTTGATGAATTTTACTGAATTATGTCAATTTTATGACTCATTCAAAACTTATACCTGTAATTTTTTTCCCATAATCACAAACATTTCACCCTTGAGAAAATATTCGAGATAACTTCTCCATACAATGTTTTGTTTAAATATAGAAAACCAAAAACCATGTATTCACCTGGGATGTATCTCTTTATATAGTACTTTTTCTGCATAAAATAATGTAAGGTTTGGTTTTTAAAGAATTGTTTTCTTGTTTTGTTATCCTGCATGCATACCTTTTTATTTTTGTATGGATTGTTACATTAATTGGTATATTAATCTTGTTTTTATATATTTTAAACATACGTTCTTACAATTTTATATTTTACTAATTTTAAAGGCTTCCCTAAAGTTAGAAGGGAATTGAAAATGGTAATAGATTGATAGAATCATATGGAGATGATCTGTGTTCTTTTTTGTTCATTTTGATTTGCCAGGAACAATGGAAAGATTTTCGAAAATGTTTTTGTTCATGAAACAAACATTTGTAATAACTGGACCTAGATCGGGCTTGGGTTTGCTTGTAAAATGTTTACGTAGTACAGAATATACCTATGGTTTCCCTGGAAACATTTTTTTTTCAAGAAATATGTCATGTGTGGATTCAAGAACAGATTACAGATTTGTGCGTCGTCGTTGGCAAAGGGATTAACCAGAGCTTGCAGATTTGGGCTATTGATAGTAGATAAGTTTTGTGACCGGACATGTAAGATAAAAAAGATGCGAGTGGAATCACCTAAGTTGATAAAATGTGAGTCTCGTAGCTGTCAAATCATTTGACCTTTACCTTTTTTTTCACCTGTTGGAGATATCTGTATTAACATTTGCATAATGGAAATCCTATTCTTTTGTCTTTTCTCGTAGAGATATTTTAGATATTCTGCCTTTTTTTAGCTATGATGCGGTGGTCAGTATCATGCCGACTTGGGCATCCCTTTGTCAAACTGTTCAGAGTAAAGGTTCCAGCTGTTTTTTTGTCCACGTCCCGGTTTGTGGAGAGAGTGTCATTGATTTGGAGCCATTTGCATGCAATTGAGAGGTGGCGAGAAGGATACAAGGAGGATGCCCAAGCTTGAGTTCTATTGTGCATCTGCCAAGTGGGATGCGCCCTTGCAAGGTTGGGTCTTGTTTTTTTTTTGTGTTCGTGCATTAATCTATCTTCGAGGGAGAGAAACAATGTATTTGTCTATTTTCACTGAATAAAAAAGGAGACGAGCGTAGTGAATTGTCCTTCTCGTCCATCTTGGGTGGTGTTCACACGTTAAAAACTGGCATACGAACATGATTCAAGATATGACTTTGTATTCCAAAACAAGAGGCAGGTGTTGCACGCAAAGCATGCATAGGGTTACGTATGAACTGGGCAAAAACATTCATACTAACATCTCCTAAGAGAGGCTAAGCAATTGCCCGCAATGGTGAAGACATAATGGAAGGTTTGCCATGAGACCGTATCTTGTCCATGGAAGCCAAAACTGGTTGTAAATGGTCTACCGTATTTTCATCTGCATTCGCTCAAACTACTTTATTTGTTTGCCCATGTGTTCTCTTAAAAATTGTATATGGTTTGGGAGAACGCTTCCTAAATTACTTCAAGCTATCCTGGATGAATTCCGGCTTGGGTTGTAAAATTGAACAAATGCGCCAGATATTATAATATAATGTATATGAATTAACCAAAAACTTGAAGAAGAACCTCAAGAAGACTTTTTGCTTGCTTTTGTTCAGGATTTGATCTGATGTTGAATGTTTTTTAACGAGATTAATGTGTTCTTGTATTGTTAACATGCTAGCCTCGCACGCCTATCATGAACTTAAAAAAAATGATCTATGAAAAATTTGGATGATTTTTGAGTGTTTTCTTATGTTATGAAAAAGAATATGACGTACTTATAGGTGTTCTGTGATTGATCTACCTTCTTCTATTTTGGTGGTTGAACTTCTTTTCTTTCAATTATATTTTAACCCTATTTGAAGCCGGGTTCACGTTGCTCGCTTGTTCGCACTATGTGCGAGCAGGCAGGGTGGCAGAAGGGGGACCGACCGAGGGGGGGAGGGGGGTCCACCCCTCTCTCGCTGTCGGCCCCTCCGTGGGTCGGCCGTCGGGGTCGACGGGGCTGAGGGGGTCGACGGGGCGGACAACCCCCCTCCAAGGGAGCCCCTCTGTGGGGGCTCAAGGGGGCTCCTCCGAGGAGAGGCCCTCAAAGGAGTGCTGCGAGGCCCTCGCTTCGGCAACAACAGATGCGGCGACAAGTACTATTGTTGCGGTTTTTGTTGCTGCTGCTGATTCCGCTTCTACTGCTGCTCTGTGCAGAAGCTGCTACTGCTGCTTGCTGCTACCGCTGTTTTTGCTGCTGGTGTGCGCCGCCATTACTGCTGCTCCGTACCTTTTTGTGCCGCCGTTATTGCTATTGCTTGCTGCTGCCATCGCTTCTGCTGCTGATATAAGTCGCCATTACTGCTGCCGCCGGTGCTGGTGCTACTGCGCAACACAGCAGCTATCGCCGCTACTACTGCTTGCTACTGCCGTCGCTGCTGTTGCTGCTGCTGCTGTTGTGCGCCGCCGCTGCTACCACTGCCGCTGCAACTGCCTTTGTGGGACACAACAGCTTTTGTTGCTCATGTTGTTACCGCATGCGCGGCTATTGCACATGCTGCCATGCACCGCTATTGCTGCTACGTCTTCCACCGCTGCTACTATTGTTGTGAGAGGTTACTCTACTGCCACTACTCCTGTTGCATGGCACAACAGCTGTCGCTACTCCTACTAGTGTTGCATTTTTTGCTGCTATTACTCTTGCTGCCGTAGTCGCTACTCCTACTATGTGATGCTCACCACCCTTGTGGCATTCACATGTAGTCACTTCGTGCTCCCTCACGCTGCTGTCGGCGTAGCGCCACTTGTCATTTTCTCTCTGCATTCCGCCCACTATTGCTGCTTCTGCTACTTCTATTGCTCACATGTCCCCCTATGCACTGATACCAAGTTAGAATTAATTAGGTCATGCAGGCCCATGCAAACACAAACATGAGCTGGAGTGTGAGTGCATTGCAAAACTACAAGAGTTTGGCTAACTCCAGAGCTCATGATATGAAAGAACAAGGAGAGATGACAAATGAACCCCGAGCGGAATTATGTAGGGGCGCGATTAGCTAGTCGCACCGGGCCCCGTCAACCCCGAGCACGAGCGAGTGGGGAGAACACATTGCATATACCACGAAACCAACAAAGGTTGTCTCCTCTAGGCACCAGAATAGCTCTTCGAGTGCCAGGGTCTCGACCACCGAGGAAATGCGGACAGTGCTAGAAACACTCGGAATAAGCTTCTAGACATCACAAACAGATTTTTAAACATCGGAAGCACTCATACAACCACCGGGTCTCCTTTTTGCATTGATACAGTCCACCGGGTGTGCTGGTCTCAACCCACCATCAAAACTCTCCTAGCTCCCAACAACCCAACAGGGCTGCTGGAACGCATCGACCGCGTCATGCCGGTGCTGTCGTAGGTGCTGGGGAAGTTTCGAGGCACACCGGAGGCCCGTCGTGTTGTCACGCTCTCCTCTACCCTATACCACCAACGTGGGGTATGTGGATAAGGTTCAAAATATAGTGGTACCCATCGTTTTGTTTGATAGATCAGCAGTGTCCATAGTCGAAAACAAGATAACAGCGGTGCCCATGTTTTCAAATGTGCGAGCAAAAACGGAATTAAACTTTGCTCTCAAAGTCGGAGGTTGCTGACTTCGAGGGTGAAAGCAGCGACTTTTGATATCGGCCTCACTTATGTCAGAAGTCATCATGTTGCGAGTTTTAGAGTTCGCAAGTGCAAACTCCAAAACTTGCACGTTCGCAAGGGTGAATGCACGAACTCTCAGCAAATCCTATAGTTGAACTAGGGGATTTGGGTTATATTTTCTTTTTTGCCCGGGCACCTGTCGGGCCCTGCCGTAGCGGGGCCCGGCAGATCCCCTTTCTTCTATCATAGAGTGCACCACACTTTGCAACCCTTCCCCCCAAATATCCAACGAACCCCCTAGTTACATTGGGGGTTTTGGTTTTTATTTTTCTACTTGCCCTGGCATCTGCCGAGCCCCGCCGTAGCATGGCCCGGCAGATTCCCTTTCTTCTTTCACAATGTGCGCCACATCTCGCAACCCCCATCCTAAACCCTAGATAAACCTCCTAGTTAGAGTGTGAGATTTGCATTTTGATTTTATACTTGCCCGGGCATCTGCAGGACCCTGCGGTAGCGGGGCCTGGGAGGTTCCCTTTCTTCTATCATTGCGTGCGCCATATCTTGCAACCCCCCCTAAACCCTTAACAAACCCCCTTAGTTAAAATGGGGGGTTTGGCGCGGCCATTGCGAGCTCGTAGGGTGGTTTCGTCGTGAAACCCCTCCTGCGAGCTCGCGATGAAGGGCAAAGTTCGACTTTGCCCTTGAAGTCAAAATCCATGTCGAATGTATTTAATACATGAAGTATACGACAGCCGTGTCCATTTTCGCTCGAAGAACAAAAAACATGGGCATCGACGTCATTTTGTTTCTGACTATGGACACCGCTGATCTATAGACCAAAACGATGGGTACATTAGTACTCCGTCCTAAGGGTAATCCATCGGCGTCGGTCGTGACGGGTCGAAGCCACAAAAACCGACACCGCGGCATGTATTAGTGCTGCGTACTTGTCAATTGTCATCCCTCTCTGTGTCGCTAAGATATTGGAGCTTCTGAAACTTTGTACAAATCCCTAGCCTGACCCTTGATGTTTCTTGCACCTGCTTGCTTACTAGTGCAGGAGCTGACGGGATAGTGTTGCCATGTCAGCAGTAGCAAGGTTAGGAAGCTTCCTAGTAAATTCTCCATAGGTGTCACAAAAGAAACAATGTAGCTCCTGGAACATTATCCGGGCAAACCAAAAAGCTCTCACTACACAACATCATGTGACACTCAAACAACTCAGAGCCCATACGCCTGTTGTGATTTGTGATGTTCCTGTCGACTTGTAAAGGTTACTATGACCACTCAGTTGTGTCCATGCACAAGCAGATCCTTGATACAGCCCCAAGTGGTACCGGTGCGTCATCTGGTGGTGGACTACCAGCGTGGAGCTGACCGAGGACCGCCCCGGAGTTCTGGACGCAGCCTGGAACCTCCTGCAGTTTTTCTACAGCACGTAGGATTTTATCTGTAAACTGGCCGTGGGCCCGATTTGCATGTTTTTGTATTGTGTGTCCACCGTTTGATGCCAGATGCATGCATGTGACCAGTTGTAGCATCCGGTTTGTAGTTTTGCACGTCTAGGTTCAGATGGCGTAGCGTTCTGTCATGTTTGTATTGAGTTCAATGTTGCCACCGGGGTCCGTTGTAGCCCCTATACCGCGACATCGAGGCATCGATATACATCGATGTAGCATCGATGTCGCGGTTTCACATTGTTAGTACGCCGCTACATGCAATAGTGACAAACAAACATGCAGTGTCGCTGGCCAACTAGCGAGCAAGGAGCGAATGACCGGGGACGAATCACACAGATCCGGACAAGAGTCGGTCTGAGTGTTTGAGTTTTCAACTGCCGAAATGAAGTCAAGCTCGTAAGTCCCGCCGACCAAGCAGTGGTTTGTACAAACCTAGCAGTCTGAATGCAAACCCTCATCCAAACGCTCGGAGCTGGTCACACAAGTAGGAAGCCGTTGGACCGAAGTGAAGGCCCGTCTGACACATGTTCCCGTGTTCGAGCGACCACTTACAAACCTGGAGTGCAGGCCCGTTTGACGAATCATGTTCCCGTGTTTGAGCGACCAGATGCAGTTCCACCCTTCTGATTGCCACATGGCATAGACGCCGACATCTTTTCTCAACGTGCGAGGCAGGTGGCAAGTGAGCGATATCATCGCATTTTTTGCGGTTTCCGTTTCCAGTCACCGACGGGGTAGCACCCGTATTCTCAAGACATTTTCCAAAATACCCATTCTTGCCTCTCGCGACTATCTCAGCTACAATATATAAAGAGGTGATGAACCCACATCGATGTGTGCACCAGGGAATACATCCATACATCGATGTCAACATCGATGTGTCGATGTTCGATGTAAAACTGGCAACACTGATTGAGTTACAACCAAAACATTGGTTTTGGGCCGGTTTTAGGACAGACCTTGTGCTGTCGTGTGTGACACCCGCCGTGCGCCACGGTAGATATTTATGCCATGGACCTGCCATTAGTCATTTCTCTCTGCAAATGCTATTGAAGCATTGTGATACTTTGCCTTGTGTCTCCTAGCCAGACCCTTGCCATTGTGTCTCCTAGCCAGACCCTTGCCGTTGTGTGTGCGACTTGTTATTGTCCTCACCGTCTGACCAGGCACTGACGCCTAATCAGCTGTTGTGTTGCTAGGAAGCTTCAATGCATCTTCTGATGGTATCAGAGCGGTGAGACAGTTCTCGTCAAGCTGCGTAGCAGAGACGCAGCAGAGTAGCAGCAGTGAGCTTCACCGTTGCAGCAGATCCACAGGGACCTCTCCACGACATCCAACTGCCGGCGACGTCACCAATCTTCAGCACGTGAGAGTGCATCAACAGGAGCCGCTAGCAGCAGCAGGCAACAGCTGCAGCTCACGGCAGTTACTACCAGCTGCTGGCATTGGCGCTAGGAGGGGCAACAACAGGCTGCAGTCACAGCAAGCGGCGGCGGGAAACAACAGTAGCAGCAGCGCACGGCAGCAGCAGCGTTGCGCAGCGGCGGCGGCGGCGGTGGCGGGTAGCAGTAGTAGCTACAAGCAGCAGCATCAACATTTAGCAGCAGCAGTGGCAGCAGCAGCGGCAGCAGCGCAATAATGGCAGCGCGTAGCAGTAGCAGCACGTAGCTAGAGCAGCCCGCAGCAGCGTCGCGGTGCCGCAACAGCGCAGAGCTGCTACCATAGCTGCGCAAGCAGCTGCGCGGGTGCTATTGCGGGCTTAGGCGTTGCAGCGGTAGCAACCAAGAAGAAGCTACTACGGAGCTTCCACACAGCTTCTACGTGGCTACCGTGGAGGAGGTGCCTAACAGGCGCGAGGGTTGTCAACCATAGAAAAACTAAAAAAAACTATGCTGATGTCAGCATTTTCCTTGTTGACCTCATCAGATCCGTGTTGATGTCAGCAAACCCCTGCTGACATCAGCACCTGCCTTAGTCACAGTTTGGGGTCAGAAATTCAAAAATTGCCAGTGTTTAAACTCGTCGAGAACCGCGGACGGTTCTGAAATCCGACCAATTTGACGTCCTCGTCCATAGTGAGCACTGACATTGCTTCGACCGGTGATAAGGACAAAGGACCAGCAGATCCCTCCTCCTCCTCCTCCTTAGGGGTAATGAGTCCACGCTCGTACGCCATTGAGAATCTGCGGAGTCAGCAGAATGAGATACGTTGTCAGCAGTAGGAGCGGACTGACGCCATCCGTGCACTCACTAATCTTATTCGTGGTCAGTCCACGGCCCCATAGAAGACATTCGGGGGAGTCGGCGGTGCCATACCTTCTGTACAACAGTCAGCATTTACACCAAGGTGAGCAGCAGGACAGGATCCGCCACTTTTGATCCTTTGGATGAGGACCCTGGCATGCCAGGGATGGATGATGACACCCATGAGAGGGAGATTTGCGTGCTTAAGGTGCGTCTCCGCCAGCTTCAGATGCCTCCCGGTTCTCTGTTCCCCGAGATCCGACCCTCGCATGATCCCTACCTTGGCGACTTTTGTCGCCCCTGTATCTTTCCCGTCCCTTGTTCCTCCCAGCCTGTGGTTGCTCTTCCCACGGAGTGGCAACCCAAGGACTTTGAGACACCATCCCTGCGCTATGTCAGCGCGGATGGCCTTGAATATTGGGAGACTCTCTTCCACGTTTGGACCACTTCAGAGGGGGTATGACCCTACTATCAGAGTCCGTACTAGGTTACGGACCGCGCTCAGTTACTGACAGCGGCTTGGGCGATGCATGGACTCCACGCCATGCCAAAGGACTTTTGCCCTTTCCTTAGATAGGATGGCATGGGCGTGGGTGCTGATCCTCGTGGTGACTGGGACCTGGCACTGTCTCTGCTTGCTGTAGAGATGCACACCAATCGTGCAGCTCACATTCGCGCTTTCCACTCCCTTTGTTTAGGACCTGCTGAGTGCGCAGCTGATTAGTGGCGGCGTGCCATGTAAATCTACACGCGCCTTAGGACTTCAGGAGGTACATAGCTCTGGGCGCGTCGCACGCTCATGATCGGAGTCCGTCTTGAGCATGTAGACATCTTCTCGGGGTACAGCAACAACGTGCTCGAGCCCTTCTCTACCTCCCTTCAACTTCTTCCTTTGGCACATCAGCTCCTCCTCCGGGTGACTTCTGTCGGCGAGGCAGCCGTGGCTCATCAGGGTAGTTCCCTTGGTGTAATGGTCATCGCGTCGCCACCAACGCCCCTCTTTTAGACCATTTCTCCATCCACTGGCACACCTTCCTATTCCCCTTACACTCCGGCTACCCCAACTCAGATGTTGGGTATGGCAGCCACTGCACAGGAGAAGAAGGGTAAGGAGAAGTGTGGTTCAGGCCAGTAGCAGTCACAGGAGCAGCAGTCATCGCGCGGTAGCAGTGGACGTATTTCCACTACTAGAGCTGTGGAGGCGCTCATTGCTGCACCAAGTGCCAGCAGCCACTTGACTGGGCGCGGATCACCCGCGGTCTTAAGGTTGGACACGCACACTGGGCTGCGTTGAGCAATACAGCCTCCGGTCGTGCGGCAACCACGACTGCAACAGTTCTCGTTTCCTCACCGGTGAGCAATGACGAGCCGGACCCACATGACCGAACTGTCACCAAGCATCGTCATCTTCTGCCGCTACGCTTTGAGGGGGTTGCGAGTGGTTCACAGACTACTTGTTTGTCTGTGTCGTCGCTCGTGATGTCTCGTGTGGGGGGGCAAAGCTGGCATGTGATGGCGATGGGCCTGACAGTACTCATTGGATTCATGAGTTGCACCTCTATTCCCTTCGTCGTTCCTCCTCATCTGTTGCTCAGAGCCCGTTTGAGGCCGAGTGTTCATTGGCCGTTGTATAGTGACGTCCTCCAGTCGTGTCCGAGTTGGCTTTTGGATCATTGATTCTTGTGCCACTCATCACATGACCTGTTGTCGTAGTGACTTCGTTGTTCTTGGTCCCTTGTGTCCGTTTGTTCCATTTACACAGGCTCTAGTCAGTCCTTTCCGGTCTAGGGTGTTGGGGTTGTGTGCTTTGATGGTCCGTCTGGCCCCCTGTTTCTTTCCGAGGTGCTTTTTGTGCATGACCTTGAGCTAAGTTTACTTTCTGTACGGGCCTGCACACTGATGGGACTCTCTGTGGAGCACACTGCAGACTCCGAGACTATGAGTGTTATTGATACTCGTACTATTTTTCTTTGTGCCTCTATTGTGGATGATCTGTATCATGTCTCTAAGATTTCTTCTCCTTCTTGCTCCCCCTCCTCTCCTACTCGTGTTTTTGTCACTGGCATTTTGTCTACTGAGCACCAGCAATTACTGCATCGTCGCCAATGTCATGTGGGATCCAACACTGTGTCAAAGCTCATTTGGACACAGCCCGCACTCGGTCTTGACGCGGCTTCTTTCTAGAAGCCACCCAAGACCGACTGTCTTTTTTGCGCTCAGGGTAAGATGCATCGTTACACCTATCCTGACTCCCGTTCTCGCGCACTTCTCCCTCTCGAGTTAGTCCATTCGGAACTTCTTGGTCCTCTCCCTGTCAAGTCTTTGTCGAATCGGGGCCGATATGTCCTGACCCTTACTGATGACATCACCTGGATGCGGTTGGTGTACAGCGTTTGCCAGAAGAGTGACACTGCTCTCGCGGTCTGCCTCTGGGTAGTGATGGCTGAGCGTCAATCTCGCCACACACAACATACCTTCCGCTCGGATTGCGGGGGCAAGCTCCTTGGCGAGGTGGACAATTTCTTTGCGGAGCACGGGGTTTTTCAGCAGGTCTCCGCTTGTGCTACTCCTCAGCAAAATGGTGTCTCTGAGCGGTGGAACCGCACCATGGAGGATGCGGATCGCGCTATGCGGTCTGAGTCTGGTCTTGCGGAGTCCTTCACCTTTGCAGGATTTGCGTACATGTTATGGGTCTGGAACCGTCTCCTGCACGGTCCCCTTCCGGACCACGTCACACTGTACGAGCTCTGGTTTGACCATCGCGTTGACTTGTGTCTCGCTTGTGTCTTGGGATCCTTGGCCTCTGTGTGGTACACCGAGGACCAGCAGGGGTCCAAGGTCTCGCTGCGGGGTCGCTTGTGTGCCTTCATAGGCATCTCTCTGTGATCGAAGGCTCTGTGTCCATCAATAATCTTGCCTCTTTGCGTGATCCTACCTCGACTCTTTTTCCTACTGTCATACCCAGTCCTTTGCCTCAACCTTCACCAGCTGCGGTCGTGCCTGTCTCTGAGCATGAGGTTAGCCCCTCGAGCCAAGGTTACTCGTGTGAGCCCGGCAGTCGTCTTCGACCATTGGTCTCCGGAGTCCAACGAGTGTCAGGTCGCGCACTCAGGCGCTCCACTTGCAGCATCGCGAGTGGTGATCCCGGCACAAAGGCCCTAAGCCTGATTGTCCGCACTTCTTACGAAGAGGTACATCTAGCGTGTCCTGTAGGGCACGATCTCTTCACTCACGAGTTTCATATCGCTTATGATGCAGCAGCTGACCTTGCGGTCGTCACACCCAGCACTGAGGCGTGTACACTTGCCACTCAGAGCTCTCCCTCTATGGCACTTGATACGGGCACACTGAGGGAAGCTCTTTCATCAGAGGCTACAGACGCTTGGCATGTTGCCTGTGAGGATGAAATTCGCGCCATCCAAGAGTACGGAGTTTACGAGCTATTGGACCTTCCACCTAGGAGGAAGGTTATTCAGGTCAAGTGGGTCTTTTGCAAGAAAGTGAAGCCGAACAACTCACAGGAATGCCACAAGGTTCCCTCGGTCGTCAAGAGGTACTCTTATATCGAGGGCATTGATTACACTTACACCTTTCCCCTTGTCGGACGCATGACCTCCGCTCATTCTCTGTTCGGTGTAGTGGCTCAGCATGACTGGGAACTGGCCAGATGGATGTGAACAATGCATTCCTTGATGGCTCTCTGGATAAGGAGATTTACGTGGCTTAGCCACAAGGCTTTGAGGAAGGTGACAAGGTCTGGCGCTTGCGCAAGTCCTTGTACGACCTTGAGTAGTCTCCCCAGTGTTGGAACCAGGAGATCACCGGCACTCTGACTCGTGCAAGATACGTACACATCGAGGTAGATCCCTCTCTCTTTATTTGACGGATGTTTGAGCGGTTCACCGCCATCTTGGTGTATGTGGACGACCTTCTGATTGCGTCTCCACCCACAGAGGCTGTGAATCAGGTCAAGGCGGTCCTCCAAACTGCTTATAGGATGAAGGGTCTTGGTCCTGCAATGGTGTTTCTTGGCATGGAGATCGTGCAAGACCGCAGACGTCGAATCATTCTGTTGCATCAGGCCCGATAAGCACGTGTTGTGGGGGAGCACTTAAGTGACCTCCTTGGCGCAGTTCCCATGGCCTGCACACCTCTCACACCTGACGGGCAGGATGCCCCAAAGGTGTACGATCCCACACAACTAGGGGAGATAATGGATGTGACCTTGCACTTCGGCCTAATCTGATCTCCCATGTACCTGGCCACTACCACATGCCCAGACATCGCCTTTGCTGTCAACCTCCTTGTACAGTTTTCGCACGCTCCACGTGCTAGAGCCCTTCATGCAGCTGTGTAAATTGTACGGTACGTGATCTCCACACTATACCTCGGACTCTGCTTTGGCCGGCAGTGTTCGGTGGTTCTTGACGGCTACACCGACAACGACTGGGCCTGGAGTTCAAATGGACGCAGTCGCACTGGCTACGTGTTCCTGCGTGGTGGTACTGCTATGTCTTGGTGCAAGGGGAAGAAGATCTACATTGCACGTAGCTTGTCAGAGGCAAACTATGTTGCTTTGGATACAGGGGCTTCTGAGGCACTGTGGCTACAACGCCTGTTGCTTGAGTTGGGTCAGTCAGTACCTGCCATTGTTCTTCACTGCGACAACCAAAGTTCTCTTGCCATTGCGAATAACTTTGGTGTCTTTCACACTCGCACAAAGCACATTATGGTTTAGCATCACTTTGTGCATGATCTGGTAGTGCAACACTTGATCTCTGTCATATGGGTTCGCACTAAAATGCAGTGTGCTGACTTCTTGACGAAGGCACTAGCACGCGGGAAGTTTTTGGTGGCCATTCATTTTGTTGGGATTTGCTTCTTGCCTGAGATTGGTTGAGTGCGGGGTGTGTCTGTGTCTGTGTCACGACTATTTCTACACTCGTTGTTGTACTCATTTCAGTGTTGCACGTGTATGGACATGCGTACCATCGGGTCATGGGGGAGTGTTGTGATTCGTGATGTTCTTGTCGACCTGTACAGTTTACTGTGACCACTGGGTCGTGTCCAATGCAGATCCCTGATACGGACCCAGGTGGTATTGGTGCATTGTCTGGTGGTGGACTCCCAGCTTGGAGCTGACCCACAACCGTCCCAGAGCTCTGGACGTTGCATGAGACCTCTTATAGTTTTTATACAGCACATAGGATTTTATCGGTGAACTGGCCGTGGGCCCAATTTGCATGTTTTTGCATTGTGTGTCCACCGTTTGATGCCAAATGCATGCATGTGACCAGTCGTAGTGTCCAGCTTGTGATTACGGACGTCTAGGTTGAGACGGCATAGTGTTCTGACATGTCGGAGTTGAGTTACAGCCAAAACAGTGGTTTTGGGCCGGTTTTAGGACATACCTTGTGCTGCCGAGTACGACACCCGCCGTGCGCCATGGCAGGTACTTATGCCATGGACCTGCCATTTGTCATTTCTCTCTGCAAACGCTACTGAGGCATTCTGATACTTTGCCTTGTGTCTCCTAGCCAGACCCTTGCCGTTGTGTATATGACTTGTGACTGTCGTCACTCTTTGACCAGTCACTGTCACCTAGGCAGTGGCTGTGTTGCTAGGAAGCTTCCATGCATCTTCTCATGGTATCAGAGCTGTGAGGCAGTAGTTGCCAAGCTGCGTAGCAGAGACACAAAAGAGCAAGAGCAATGAGCATCACCGCTGCAGCCGATCCACAAGAACCTGTTGAAGACACCTGACTGCCGGCGACGTTACCCACCTTCAGCACATGAGAGTGCATCAGCAGCAGCCGCTAGTAGCAGCATGCAATAGCTGCAGCAGGCGGCAGCCACTAGCAGTTACTGGCATTGGCGCTAGGAGCGACAAGAGCAGGCCGCTGCCGTAGTAGGCGGCGGCGGGCAGTAGCAGCAGCAACGCGCGATAATAGCAGCTCGTAGCAGCAATAGTGTGTAGCACGAACAGTGTGCAGCTGTGCTACACTACAGCGATGGCAGCGGCTACAGTGGGCAACAACAGCAGTAGCAAGTAACAGCATGCAACGGCAGCAACATTGAGCAATAGAAGCAATAGCAGCAAGTTGTAACCGTAGCAACTCGGTAGTGGTAGCGCATAGCAGCAGCAGTGCGCTGCTAGAGCACTACGTAGCAGCATCGCTGTGCAGCAGTAGCGCGCAGCTGCTGCCACAGCTGCGTAAGCAGTTGTGTGGCTGTTGTTGCAGGCTTAGGCGCAAGAGCAGTAGCAGCCGAGCGGAAGGTAATGCGGAGCTTCCGTGCAACTTCTACGTGGCTACCAAGGAGCAATCACCCAACAGCTACGAGGGTTGTCAACAAAAAAAAAACTATGCTGATATCAGCACTTTCCTTGCTGATGTCATTAGGTCCGTGCTGATGTCAGTAAATGCTTGTTGACATGAGCGCCTGCCTTAGTCAAATTTTGAGGCCGGAAAGTAAAAAAGTGCTAGTGTTTCAACTCGTCGAGGACCACTGACGGTTCGGAAACCCGACCAGTTTGACGTTCCAGACCATAGTGAACACTCACATTACTCCGACCGGTGCCAAGGGCAAAGGACCAGCAGATCCCTCCTCCTCCTCCTTCTCAGGAGTCATGAGCCAACGCTCGCAGGCCATTGCGGATTTGCGGAGTCAGCAAGATGAGATACGTCGTCAGCAGCAGCAGCAGACTTGACACCATCTGTGCAGTCACGGATCTTATTCGTGGTCAGTCCACGGCTCCATAGCAGACATCCGGGGGAGTCGGCGGTGCCATACCTTCTGTACAGCAGTCAGCATTTACACCGAGGAGAGCAGCAGGATAGGATCCGCAACGTTTTGATCCATTGGATGAGGTCCCTGGCATGCCAGGGATGGATGATGACACACATGAGAGGGAGATTTGCATGTTCCAGGTGCATATCCGCCAACTTCAGACGCATCCCGGTTCTCTTTTCTCGGAGATCCGACCCTCACCTGATCCCTACCTCGGCGAATTTCCTCGGCCTGGTGTCCTTCCTATCCCTCGTTCCTCCCAGCCTGTGGTTGCTCTCCCCACGGAGCGGCAACCCAAGGACTTCAAGACACCGCCCCCGCGCTAAGTCAGCGAGGACGACTTTGACTGCTGGGAGACTCTCTTCCAGGTCCAGGCCAGTTCAGAAGGGGGTATGGTCCTACTATCATAGTCCGTACCAGGTTACGGACCGTGCTCAGGTACTGACAGCGGCTCGGGCGATGCGCGGACTCCTTTCCGCCATGTCGTGTGAGACAGTCATGGACTTTTGCCCTTTCCTTGGAGAGGCCGGCACGGGCGTGGTTGCTGATCCGCATGCTAGTTGGGACCTGGCACTATCTCAACTTGCTGCAGAGACGCATGCCAATTGCGCGGCTCACATTCGTGCTTTCCAGTCCCTTCGTTAGGGACTTGCGGAGTCCACAGCTGATTACTGGCAGCGTGCCAAGCGCATCTTCACGTGCCTTGGGACTTCAGGAGGTACACAGCTCTGGGCACGTCACACGCTCATGATTGGAGTCCATCTTGAGCACGCAGACATCTTCTCGGGGTACAACGACGCCGTGCTCAAGCCCTTCTCCACCTCCTTTTAGCCTCTTCCTTGGGCACATCAGCTCTTCCTCCAAGTGACTTCCGCTTGCGAGGCAGCCGTGGCTCATCAGGATAGTTCCTTTGTTGTAGCGGTCATCGTGTCGCCGCCAACGTCCCTCTTTCATACCACTTCTCAATCCTCTGGCACACCCTCCTCTTCCCCTTCTACCCTTGCTACCCCCACTCAGGTGTAGGGTGTGGTAGTTGCGTCACAATGGAAGAAGGGTAAGAAGAAGCGTGGTTCGGGCCAGCAGCAGTCAAAGCATCAGTAGTCATCAGGCGGTAGCAGTGGACGTATTGTCCACTGCTACAACTGTGGAGGCGCTCATCGCTACACCGAGTGCCAGCAGCCGCTTGACTGGGCGGAGATCACCCATGGTCTTCAGGTTACTCACATGTAGCAGGCTGTGTCGAGCAGCAAATGCTCTGGTCGTGCGGCAACCACGACTGCAAGAGTTCTCGTTTCGTCACCGGCGAGCAATGGCGTTCCGGACCCGCGTGACTGATCATTGCCGAGCTTCGTCACCTTGTGGTGCTTTGCTTTTGGGGAAGTACAAGTGTGTTTTTTAGTCGAGTGGTTCACAGACTATTTGTTTGTTTGTTCTTGTCGCTCATGATGACTCGTGTGGGGGGAAAAGCTGGCATGTGATGACGATGGACATGACAGTCGCAATTGGATTCATGAGTCGCACCTCTATGCTCTTCGTCATTCCTCCTCACCTGTTGCTACGCGCCTATCTAAGGCCGAGTGTTCCATTACTCATTGTACAGTGACGTCCTATAGCCGTGTTCCCGGTGGTACTTGGATCATCGATTCTGGTGCCACTCATTACAAGACCTGTCATCATAGTGACTTCGTTCTTCTTGGTCCTGTTGCGTCTGTTTGTTCCGTTCGCACAGGCTCTGGTCAGTCCTTGCCGGTCAAGGGTGATGGAGTTGTGTGCTTCGATGGTCTGTCTGGCCCCCTATATCTTTCCGAGGTATTTTTGGTGCCTGACCTTGAGCTCAGTTTGCTTTCCATACGGGCGTGCACATTGATGGGACTATCTGTGGAGCACACTGCAGACTCCGCGATTGTGACTGTTATTGATACTTGTACCGTTGTTCTTCGTGCCTCTATTGTGGATGATCTTTATCGTGACTCTTGGATTTCTTCTCCTTCTTGGTCCCCCTCACCTCCTTCTCATGTTTTTGTCACTAGAGTTTTGTTTACTGAGCACTTGAGATTGCTACATCGTCGCCGATGTCATGTGGGATCTGACATCGTGTCAAAGCTCATTCGGACATAGCCCACACTCGGTCTTTACGCCGCTTCTTTCGAGAAGCTGCCCAAGATGGACCGTCTCTTCTGCGCTCAGGGTAAGATGCATCGTTGTACCTACCCTGACTCCAATTCTTACGCAGTTTGCACTCTCGAGTTAGTCCATTCGGACCTTTTGGTCCTCTTCTTGTCGAGTCTTGATTGGATTGGGGCCGAGATGTCCTGACCCTTACAGATGACTTCACCCGGATCCGGTGGGTCTACAGTCTACACCAGAAGAGTGATGCCGCCCTCACGGTTTGCCTCTGGCTGGTGATAGCTGAGTATCAGTCTTGCCACACGTGGCATACCTTTTACTCGGATCGCGGTGACGAGTTCCTTTGCGAGATGGACAGTTTCTTCGCTAAGCACAGGGTTTTCAACCAGGTCTCCGCTCTTGCTACTCCTTAGCAGAGCGGTGTCTCTGAGCGCTGGAACCGCACCATAGAGGATGCAGTTTGCGCTATGCGGTGTGAGTGCGGTCTTGCAGAGTCCTTTGCCTTTGAAGGATTCACCTACATGACGTGGCTCTGGAACCACCTCCCGCATGGTCCCCTTCCGGACCACGTCACACTGTAGGAGCTCTGGTTTGGCCACTGTGCTGACCTGCGTCTCGCTTGTGTCTTGGGATCCTTTGCCTGTGTGTGGTATACCGAGGACCAACAGGGGCCGAAGGTCTTGCCACGAGGTTGCTTGTGTGCATTCATGGACATCTCTCCGTACTAGAAAGCCTGGCATTTTTGGGACCCCGCATGTCCTCGCATCGTTGCGTCTCGCGACGGGCTCTTCTTTGAGTCTCTCACCTACCGTGATGTGATCTCGATTACGTGGCTGTCTCTCACGTACCTTCCTACGTGTGAGGCTTCTTGATGGATGGGGGAATCTGGGCCTGCGAGCACCTCTCGCCTGGTTGATGTGTCTGTTTGAGCCCCCTCCACTTCTTAGTCTCCGGCTCTTGATGACCCAGCAATCATCGTTATTGGGCTCAAACAGACACATCAACCAGGCTGGGGTGCCAGGGAATAGTAGTAGAAGCGGGTCATTGCCAGGGAATAGTAGTAGAAGCGGGCTGTGCTGGACATGTCCAGCACAGCCCGCTTCTACTACTATTCCCTGGCACCCCACACGTACCCATGATTCTGTACCTGTGTCCATCAGTACTCCTGCCTCTGTTCGTGGTCCTGCCTCGACTCCTGCTCCTACCGTCCCACCCAGGCCTTTGCCACAACCCTCGCCAGCTGCGGTCGTGCCTGTCTTTGAGCCTGAGATCAGCCCCTTGAGCCCAGGTTACTTGCGTGAGCCCGGCGATCGTCTTCAACCATTGGTCTTTGGAGTCCAGTGAGTGTCAGGTCCCGCATCCACCTACTCCACTCGTAGCATCGCGAGTGGTGATCCCGGCACAAAGGCCCTAGGCCAGAGTGTCCGCACTTCTCACACAGAGGTACATCCAACGTGTCTTGTACAGCACGATTTTTTCACTCGCGAGTTTCATATCGCTTGTGTTGCAACAGCTGACCTTGTGGTTGTAGGGCCCAACACTGAGGCGTGTGCACTTGCCACTCAGAGCTCTCCCTCTCTAGCACCTGATCCGGGCACACCGAGGGAAGCTCTTTCATCAATGGATGCAGACGCTTGGCGTGCTACCTGCGAGGATGAGTTTCGCGCCATCTGAAAGCACGGAGTTTACAAGCTAGTCTACCTTCCACTTAGGAGGAAGGCTATTCAGGTCAAGTGGGTCTTTGGCAAGAAAGTGAAGCTGGACGGCTCACAAGAATGCCACAAGGCTCCCTCAGCTCCTGCTCTGTTCGGTGCAATGGCTCACCATGACTGGTAACTACACCAAATGGACGTGAACAATGCGTTCCTCCATGACTCTCTGGATGAGGAGATTTACGTGGCTCAGCCACGAGGATTTGAGGACGGTGATAAGGTCAGGCGCTTGCGCAAGTCCTTGTACGGACTCAAGTAGTCTCTTTGGTGTTGGAACCAGGAGATCACCGACACTCTAAATTGTGCAAGATATGTACACAGTGAGACAGATCCCTTTCTCTTTATCCGACGGACGCTTGAGCAGTTCACCGCCATCCTGGTATATGTGGACGACCTTTCGATCGCGTCTCCTTCTATGGAGGCCGTGAAGGAGGCCAAGGAAGTCCTCCAAAGTGCCTATAGGATGAAGGATCTTGGTCCTGCAATGGTTTTTCTTGGCATGGAGATCGTGCAAGACCAAAGACGTCAGACACTTTTGTTGCATGAGGCCCGATACGCATGTGTTGTGGGGGAGCGCATAAGTGACCTCCTCGGCGCAGTGCCCGGGCCTCCACACCACTCACACCTGACGGGTAGGATGTCTTAAAGGTGGATGATCCCACACAGCTGGGGGGGACAGTGGATGTGACCTTGTACCTACGCCTCATCGGATCTCTCATGTACCTGACCACTACCACACGCCCCGACATCACCTTTGCTGTCAACCTCCTTGCATAGTTTTCGCAGGCTTCATGTGCTAGAGCCCTTCATGTGGCTGTGCGAGTGGTGCGGTACATGGTCTCCATACTGTACCTCAGACTCTGCTTTTGCTGGCAGTATTCGGTGGTTCTTGATGGCTACACCGACAGCGACTTGGCCTCGAGTCCAGATGGACGCAGTCCCATCTACTACGTGTTCCTGTTCGGTGGTACCGCTTTTTCTTGGCGTAGCGGGAAGCAGGGCTGCATTGCATGTAGCTTGTCGGAGGCATAGTATGTTGCTTTGGGTGTAGGGACTGCTGAGGCACTGTGGCTCAAGCTGCTATTCCTTGAGGTGTGTCTTGGTTTTCGCACATCTCTCATTGCACTCTGTTGTATCCTCCTGGCTTGTGTACATCAGCGTGCAGATGACTGACGACGAGACTCGACACTACTGGAGAATCGCTCGGTGGAGTCGACGCACGCTGAGGCCCACGCACCGTTTTGCTGGAGCCTCCTCCCTCCGGCAATGCGCTCAGCTCCATCGGCAGGCCTCATCGGCGGTCGGGCCGCCGGCGGTCACTGCCACTACAGATGCTATTTCCATGCACCCAGCTCTGTTTCCGGTTGTCGCATTGCGTCTGCAGCGTCATGTTGTGCCTAGGGTCCATGTCTCCTGCTGTGTGGCCCTGTTTGGCGTCACTGACTGTCGTAGGCACTGCCGGGGTTCGGGCAGCCATAACTCTTTGCTGCTATTTTTC
This sequence comes from Penium margaritaceum, assembly GCA_023375785.1. Taxonomy (NCBI): domain Eukaryota; kingdom Viridiplantae; phylum Streptophyta; class Zygnematophyceae; order Desmidiales; family Peniaceae; genus Penium; species Penium margaritaceum. The sequence continues at coordinate 22,723 of SZWC01002531.1, read as the reverse complement.
TAGCTGATTCTGACCGTACGACTGAGTTTGCAGCGTCGGTATTATGGTATGGTCTAGTTTTCAGGCAAATCGGACGACGCCCGGGTTTTGGACTGTCGGGTGTTTGGCAGGGCCCACCAAGAAAACCCTGCGTGCCAGAAAATAGGTTTAGGACTGTTTTCTGATTGGCTGGTTAGCTGAGTAACAAGTTCTACACTAGTGGGGGGGAGCTACAACTTGGAGGGGTCTCCCATTTTTGCTCATTCTTCATTCCTAATCAATTACTTTCAGTTTTCAGCTGCTTTCTGGCGCTAACACTGGCGCGCACGTTTCTGAGTAACAAACCCAGAGCTTCCAGACTTAGACTCTAGAGCAGCAGACTGAGGGGGCAGCAGGCTTGAGCAACGAGCGTGGTGTTGGTATGTGTGGCTTCCACCCGTCATGAGCCACAGCCATGGCAGCTACGGGTGCCCCGGAGCTGATGGTGATCGGTGGCCGCATTGGAGATCGTGACGACCCGAGGGGACTCTGGATCGTCCAGGGACTTACCCAGGAGCTATGACATGACAGATCCCTGAGGCGGGCCCTGGTGACATCGGAGGGACGACGGGCGGCGGACTGCTAGCTTGGAGCTGGCCGACTACCGTTCCAGAGCCCCGGACACTGCCGGGGCTCCCTACTATTTTTCTGCAGCCTACAGGAGTTTTTTCGGCGGACTGGCCATGAGCCCGATTTTCATGTCTTTGCATCGCGTGTCCACCGTCTGATGATGGATGCATGCATGTGACCAGTCGTAGCGTCTGTTGTTTTATCTTGCACGTCTAGGTTCAGACGGCGTAGCAATATGATATGTGTGCGCAGAGTTACGACCAAAATAGTGGTTTTGGGTTGTTTTTAGGACAGCTCATGCACCGCCGCGTGCAACACCTGCTGTGCGCCGCGGCAGGTATTTAGGCCATGGACCTGTCATTTGTTATTTCTCTCTATAATTATATTCAGTTTGAGTTTCCTGACACTCCGTTCGTGTCCCTACCCAGACCCTTGCAGTTTTGTCTCTAACTGGTGACTGTTGTCACACGCTGACCTGGCGCTGACGCCTAGTGTCGCGGCAAGTGGTGAGGAAGGTTCTAGGAAATTTCTTTTGGTATCAGAGCAAACAAGCCATAACTCGTAGTGTTGTGTAGCAGAGACGCAGCAGCAGCAGTAGCAGTGAGTGGCAGCAGCGGCAGTCATCCACGGCAGCAACAGCAGATCCCGGAGGGACCCACCACGACTACGTTGCAGCGGAGCAATGGAGGTAGCAAAGACAATAGCGGCTACGGGTAGCAGCCCCTGCAGTAGCAGCACCGGGTGGTAGCAGCAGCACTGGGTGGCGGCAGCAGCACAGGGTGGCAGCAACAGCCGTGTCTGGCTATCGGTGTGTACACAAAAAAAAAGGGAAGCAGCTCGCACCAGCAGCTTGGTGCTGTAGCAGCATTCGCAGCAGCAGCAGGCAGCAACCGCAGGAGCAGCCATAGCGGCAGCATCAGCAGGCGGCTGCGAGCAGCAGCACCAGGCGGCAAAAAGCAGCAGTAGCAGTAGCAGCAGCAAGCAGCGAATCAGTTTGAAGTAGCAGCAGAAGCAAGCCGTAGCAAGCAGCAGGAGTAGGCGGCTGCGAGCAGCAGCAGCAGGCGGCAGCAAGCACAAGCAGCAGCAGTGGCAAGCAGTTGTAGCAGCAGCAGCGTGCAGTAGGCGCAGCAGCTGCAGTAGCAGCAGCGGCGGCGCCGGCGGGCAGCTGCAGCGTGCAGCTGCACATGCTCACGCGGGCTGCAACAGCAGCAGCAGCCCGTGCAACAGTGGTAGCCGTAGCACCAACAGCCACTGCTGCTGCTTGCTCGTCACGCGAAGCTGCACTGCAGCTTCGCGTTGCGAGCAAGCACCGCGAGGCTGCTTGCTCGTAGCGAGCGAGCTCGCAGAGTGAGCTCGCTTGACGAGCTCGCCGAGCAAGCTCGCTCGACGGGCTCGCCGAGCGAGCTCGCTCGACGGGCTCGCTCGAAGCGAGGGTCGAGCCAGACAAGAAAAAAAAGGAGAAGAGAGGGGGTGAGGTGTCCCCGGGCTGGGCACCCCTAAACAACCCCAAAAGGGGCACCCGTGAAGGAGGCACCTGAGAAGAAAAAAAAAGTGCCCTTTACTCTTTTCAATTTGTTTTTTTTCACCTTTTAAGTGTGGCCTAAGGCCACCACCGTCGACTGACGACGGGAACCGCAGTAACAACAGCCGCCGCGAGAGACGCAGTAGCAGCAGCAGCAACGAAGGTGGCTTGAGACCACAGCAGTTGGCTGACAACGGCACCCGGTGCAACATCAGAAGCACCGAAGGCAACCTGAGGTCACACAGCAGCCCACCAACAACGTCGTGGTGGCCGTCCTTGTGACGGCATCGCAACACATCTGAGAGACTGTGCTTCGATCGCTCACCTCCCCTTGTGGCCTTGTGCCAGTGGGAGCGAGTGTCCCAGATACTCACCCACACCACACTCTAGAGATGAGCACATTGGCGTGGCAGGGAGCGCAACCGGCGCCGTGGCTGGCACCGGCTTTGCATACGTGGCAGATGCCGCATCCACAGTGGCAGCTCCAGCCGTGGAACACGTCTCAGGCGTCCAAAGGCTTTGCCTGCTACTTTTGCTGTGACCGACACCATGGCTGGCGCCAGTGTCGGTAGCGCCCTGCTGGGTGGCGACCGCCCTGGTTACGGTCCCGCCCTACTCCACCACCCGCCTCTGATACATCAGCTCATACAGTCGCGTCCCTCATTGGAGCTATGGCGGTGGTGTATGCCAAGCTCCAGGGTCTGAAGCGCATGGTGCAACAGCTCATAGACAATGTGATCTCTGAGCGGGCTGTTGCCACCGTGCCACTTCACACACCCTCTTCTTCCTTCTCGCCATCCTCACCTCCGTCAGTGTCATCAGCTGATGATGCCACGCCTCCCGACCTTAGCTCTACATCTGACACCCTACGCTCTGTGCTGGAGGCAGTTGGAGTCATCCCGACCAGTGACCCCTCCACTTCTGGGGTAGTCTCTTCGGCTTGCCATCGTCGTTCTCGGACTCGGCACGCGAGGCGGCGGATAGCAAGTTTGGCGAGACGTGTGCAGGAGGCAGCAGCAGACGCAGCAGCGGCAGACGTTACCACGGAGCTGACTCCCTCCTCCCCAGTTGCCAAGTTGGTGCGGCACCCCGTCGCAGGTTCTACCAGTGCGTCGGTCGAGGGGGGGATGGAGTGTCCGCCGACGACCACCGGCGAGTGCATGAGGGATGCGATAGACGGTGCTTCACAACAGGGCGCTCTCAGTGAGGATGAGCCATCTGACGAGTGGTCCGACGTGGATTTGGAGACGGTCGAGTGGTCTGATGCGCAGTTGGAGGCAGACATGGAGATGGAGACTACAGTTGACGTAGAAGAGACCACAGAGGTAGGTGGGGCAGTACCAGTGGATGAGGCAGTAGTAGCAGTAGCGGTGTCAGCCGGCACATGTGGAGCAGACGTCCGTTCCGCTACATTGGTGAACAGTGGAGTGTCACCAGACGTCCATGCAGTGGGTGTGTCAGCAGCCATCGACGTCGTGACAGTAGCAGCAGTTACAGTCACTGCTACTGACGGGACGTTGGCAGTATACGCGGCTTTGGGAGGAGTCTCAGGTGACGAGATCCCCTCGTCTCCTGTCCACGGGTTGGTCTGCCGAGTCCCCACAGCTCTTGCCGAGGTGCCTGTCGTGGGGGGGGGAGGTGTGTCCGCTGACGACCGCGGCGGAGCTCGGCATTGGTGATGCGACTGCTCTACAGCACAGGATGATTGAGGCGGATGACGCCACACAGCAGACTCAGCTAGCGGAGAGTTTAGCGGGGGGAGACATTCATTGTGACGGAGACTCTTCGTCAGAGGAGGATTGGTCCGATGCTGAGTCAGAGTCGGGGATGAAGTTGGTGATCGTTGATGTTTTGGCGGATGACGTGACGACGGCCGATGCCGGAGCTGCGCCCGACGATGCGCACGCTCCTGCATTAGCTGGTGTGGAGACAGCTGCCATGGTGCCAGGAGCAGTAGCAGGAGGAGCAGGTGATACAGATGCTGATGCTCGGCCCACAGCAGACGCCCAGGTGGTTCTGGCAGATAGTGCTGGGCAGCAGGAGGAGGTGATTGACTGCCAGGACGAGGCAGACCTCCTCAATGAGGACCAGTCGTACGTCGTGGAGCGGTCGGACGCAGGGTCGGAGGCAGACATAGAGGCCCAATGCGTTGCCGTTCTTGAAGTAGCCGCGGCTAGAGCATGCGATAGCCTCTCGGTGAGAGCAGACGTCCGCGTGTGCGACATGGAGGATGCAGAGCGAGCTGCAGACATCCGACACCTTGCTACCCTGACCGGTGTTGTTGACACCACGGCGGTTCCAGCCGATGACATAGCTACGCTCGTCCGAGCTACAGTTCCTGTACCCGAGCGCCTACGCTCCACGGTCAACGAGCATGAGGCAGTGGTGGCTCGAGCGGAGGCGCACGTGCAGAGTCTCATGGCCGAGCTCCGGGAGGCCAGCAGCCGTTGGTACACTATAGATGCTTGTGCACGATAGGTTGCTGAGATGTGCATGGAGGATGTGCACACCCGTCTCGAGGTTGCGGAGTGGTCCCTACACGATGCACGTTGGCGACGGGCGGACGCACAGCAGCAGGTGGACCATTGGTTGTGCACCAGGGGCTCGGCGTTTCTGCAGGGTGTATGGGTTCCCGATGACAGCGACGACGCTACAGCTGCAGATACACCGACGGATGACGACGTCTGGCCACCTAACACCCGAGTGTCGAGTGTGTCAGCGGCAGCCAGTGACTCCGCAGCACCACCCCCTTCTGGTGCAGCTGCTACGGATGCGAACGCGTTGAGTGGTGACGACCCCCTGCCAGCAGCTGGTGATCAGGCAGTAGCTGAGTCGCCTATTGGCGTGGAGAGCTTCCTACACGAAGAGGAGACGAGGATGCAGGAGGTAGTGACTCGCGCCGACGCGCACATGATGGAGGTCCACCATCAGATTCATTCCGTGACTGACCGCCTGCACGCCATAGATGCAGCTGGCAGGAAGGCTGCCGCAACGGAGCTCGACGAACTGCACATGCATCTCGATGCAGCGCAGTCCGTGTGGCAGCATGCAGCACAGCAGCTGGCATGCATACGGGAGGCGATACAGTTGGAGGAGGCCCTCAGCTCTGCCCTTGTCGCAGCACCAGGTGACGACAGCAGTGGCGACTACAGTGGTGACGACGACGACTGCGATGACGATGCCGTAGGGTGAGGCTATGTGCGCGCACATCTCACCAGCATCGCCGTCGCCATTGCTATTGCTGTGCAGGTTTATGTGGCCATGGGGGAGCCGTACTGTTAGCGTGTGCAGCCCAGGGGGAGTGTTGGTGTGTGGGCTTTGGCCTGACACTCTTGTGAGGACAGCGAGTTTGCTTGGAGGTGGCACGATGTTGTGATTGAGGTTATGCTGGTCTAGACCCGCGCACCTGGTGAGTTCCACCGGTGTGATGTGGAGACCCATTGTCCTCATGAGCTATGTGTGATCCATGCATGATGTGGTCGAGACCCGAATACCCGGAGACATTTTCCGGAGTCACGAGGAGACCTTGTTTCTTTGTCTCTCTTGCATGATGTTTGACACGTGTGTGTGATTGCCTTCGTGCATGGTCGAGACCCGGGCACTTGGTAGGATGCACCATTGTCACGAGGAGACCCTGTGCTGTGGCATGCTTGATCAGTGCTTGCCATGATTGGTTTCCCGAGCCATCCTCTCTTGTCATTGCTCAGCCATTGTGGCCTTGACGGGTGTGTCAGCCAGGGAGAGTGTTGGTATGTGTGGCTTCCACCCGTCATGAGCCACAGCCGTGGCAGCTACGGGTGCACCCGGAGCTGATGGTGATCGGTGGCCGCATTGGAGATCGTGACGACCCGACGAGACTCCGGATCGTCCAAGGAGTTACCCAGGAGCTATGACATGACAGATCCCTGAGGCGGGTCCTGGTGACATCGGAGGGACGACGGGCGACGGACTGCTAGCTTGGAGCTGGCCGACTACCGTTCCAGAGCCCCGGACACTGCCGAGACTCCCTATTGTTTTTCTGGAGCCTGCAGGAGTTTTTTCGGCGGACTGGCCATGAGCCCGATTTGCATGTCTTTGCATTTCGTGTCCACCGTCTGATGATGGATGCATGCATGTGACCGGTCGTAGCGTCTGTTTTTTTATCTTGCACATCTAGGTTGAGACGGCGTAGCATTATGATATGTGTGCGCAGAGTTACGGCCAAAACAGTGGTTTTGGGCCGTTTTTAGGACAGCTCTTGGACCGCCGCGTGCGACACCCGCTGTGCGCCGCAACAGGTATTTAGGCCATGGACCTGTCATTTGTTATTTCTCTCTGCAATTATATTCAGTTTGAGTTTTCTCACACTCTGTTCGTCTCCCTACCCAGACCCTTGCAATTTTGTCTCTAACTGGTGACTGTTGTCACACGCTGACCTGGCGCTGACGCCTATGAGAAGTTTCCTGGAACCTTCCTAACCACTTGCCGCGACACTAGGCGTCAGCGCCAGGTCAGCGTGTGACAACAGTCACAAGTTAGAGACAAAACTGCAAGGGTCTGGGTTGGGACACGAACAGAGTGTCAGGAAACTGAAACTGAATATAAATGCACAGAGAGCTGACAACTGAGCAACAATGAGCCTAAATAGTTGCTGGCCGCCTAGAGTCGCTAGGGGCGCCGATATTTTCATACCTGCTCTAACTGGCCTAAAACCATGGTTTTAGCCGTAACTCACTGCTCAGGTGTCAGAATCACCCGCTGTCTGCACCAAAACGTGCAGAACGATGAGCTCTACGCAACGGACCCACACAAGGTGGGTTTGCATCATCCAGACACGAGTAGCAAGCAAAACAAGGAAACCGGCCAAAATGGCCTGTCCACCGAGAAAACTCTAGAGCACTCGGAACTGCACTAAGAGCACCCATAAATGTACGAGTGCCGTACCGAGACATCAACGTGTGCTTTCCACAACAGGAAGCACACACAAAGTCGCAGGTCTCCTCATCGCACCGGTACAGGCTGCCGGGTGCGTGGGTCTCGACCTCCGAGAAAACTCCAGCAACGGCAGACCAGCCAGTCTGGCGTAGGCTGCTGTGCTAGACAAGCAAGTAGCAGCTGGAACCGTGCAAGAAAGACATCAAGCACGCTGGTGGTTTACGTGGAAGTTAGAAGTGAGAGGAACCAACAAGTGTGAGTAACAAGTCACAGAGATGTTACGTGCAGGTGGGAGCGAGCGAGCGAGCGGGCAGCGAGCGAGGGAGCGAGCGAGCACTGCAGCGAGCTCGAAATTGGGGATTCGACCCCACCTGCCCACAGAATAAATTCCTAGCATAAACTAGGACACCGTACAAGCAACAACCTGTCTAGAGAAGAAACCCGGTTATGCTTATGACAAACTGTGCACCAAAGCATGTGAACGATGCAAAATAAGTCTGACAAGCTC